>JAWWNI010001607.1:0-42190 GCA_034642065.1 Darevskia nairensis | reverse complement strand
ACTATTGGTCGTAAGCCACTATTTCTTTATAAAACACTAGTTGAATTCAGCCCGTTGATAACGGGCTCTAGCGGGGGCGAGCGGGGACCCGAGGTGTGGAGGCGGCCAGCGGCGGCGGCCGGGGCGAGGAGGTTGCGGGGCGGCGTCCTCGTCCTCCTCGCCGCCGCTGCCTCCAGGCCGGGCCGGCCGTCCTCCTCCTCCTCGGGGCTCCTCCGTCGAGGTGGCAGCGGCGGCGGCCCGGCAATGGCGGCGGCGCAGTTTCGCCCGGCCGGAAGTGTCTCTGCGTCGTCCCGCCCCCCTCTCCGCCCCCTCCAATCCCTGCGTCCCCGTGTGACATGTGCAGAACGCACTTCCGTGACACATGGAAAAGCAGGGACATAGCAAGATTATTATATAGGACTAGTGAATTTAGCCCGTTAATAACGGGCGCTAGATACCCACGCCTCCTCTCCCCCGTCCGCCCTCGCGCGGGCAAGTGGGCACCCATTCCGCGGCGGGAAAGCTCTCCTGTAGCGCGCGGCCCTTGAAGCTCCTGGCGGCCGCCGGGCTCGCACACCCCCTCGCCGCCTCGCCCCACGGCGCTAGGCAGAGAGTGCGCAACTTCCACAGGACGGAGCCCCCGCCGGCGCCCTGAGGAGAGGAGAGCGGCGCGAGCTCCGTGCGAGGCGGCGGCGCTGCCCCAACTGCCCCCCTCTCCCGTCGTCCAATCCCTGCGTCCGTCTAGGACATGCACAGTGGAAAATTTCCACTGACACACAGAACGTACGCACGGACACAGGGATATTATTATATAGGATGGTTTCCACCAAATTTTATCCTCATTGAGCTATATGTACTCCTCAGGTGTAAGTAATATTCCTGGCCTAGTCAACAAAATTTTAAACAAAGGGCCACATCTTCATCAATTTTTCATCATTTTCAAAACAAACAAAAAATTAGCGATAAGAAAAGCCAACACACTTATCTTTAAGTTACGTGTGGTTTAAATTTTTGGCAAACAAGATTTCAAACAAAAACTCGCTAACTTTTAACAGCATGAAAAACATGGGCCACCATCACAAACACTTGACTTGACTAAGACCTTACTTGCTTACGAGGGCGTAGTCACAATCCCTCACCTCTCCAACACAACCAGAAGGCTCTATTAGCAGGTTGAAACGCACCACCCTCCCGCCCTTCACGTTTTCTGGGGTTTTTTTCTTTCTGATTTTTTACATTCACCTCAGGTGAGCGATTGTGAATATGCTGACTGAGGCCCCCTTTGGAATCGGAGGCCCGGGCCAAGTGACCCATATGGCCCACCCTCTGTCTGGGGCTGCAGACACATAAACCCTCTTTCTGGGTGGGTGGGGAAGAGGGGGGTCTTTCCACATCTGTATTCCTCAGCTCATTCATTCAGCTCAACGCAGAAGGCCGTTGCCTCAGAAAAGCGAGGAACATTCTCAGGGATGACTCACACCCTGGCCAGCATCTTTTTAATCTCCTGCCCTCGGGAAGGAGATATAGTACGGTAGCATGATAAGCCGAACCAACAGGTTAAAGAACAGTTTCTATATGTGGGATTGTGGGGGGGGGGGGGCTCGTTTAATCTCACTGTAGGTTAAACAGGCCAAGGTAAAGGGTAAAGGGACCCCTGACCATTAGGTCCAGTCGTGTCCGACTCTGGGGTTGCGGCGCTCATCTCGCTTTATTGGCCGAGAGCCGGTGTACAGCTTCCAGGTCATGTGGCCAGCATGACTAAGCCGCTTCTGGCGAACCAGAGCAGCGCACGGAAACGCCGTTTACCTTCCTGCCGGAGCGGTACCTATTTATCTACTTGCACTTTGATGTGCTTTCGAACTGCTAGGTGGGCAGGAGCTGGGACCGAGCAACGGGAGCTCACTCCATCGCAGGGGTTCGAACCGCCGACCTTCTGATCAGCAAGCCCTAGGCTCTGTGGTTTAATCCACAGCGCCACCTGGGTCCCTTAAACAGGCCAACCCTACGCCAAAGGATAAATGGACATAAATCTGACATCAGGAATCACAAGACAGAGAAACCAGTAGGAGAACACTTCCATCTCCCAGGACACTCTATTGTTGTTGTTGTTCAGTCGTTCAGTCGTGTCCGACTCTTCGTGACCCCATGGACCAAGGCACGCCAGGCACACCTATCCTCCACTGCCTCTCGCAGTTTGGCCAAACTCATGCTAGTAGCTTCGAGAACACTGTCCAACCATCTCGTCCTCTGTCGTCCCCTTCTCCTTGTGCCCTCCATCTTTCCCAACATCAGGGTCTTTTCTAGGGAGTCTTCTCTTCTCATGAGGTGGCCAAAGTACTGGAGTCTCAACTTCAGGATCTGTCCTTCTAGTGAGCACTCAGGGCTGATTTCTTTAAGAATGGATAGGTTTGATCTTCTTGCAGTCCATGGGACTCTCAAGAGTCTCCTCCAGCACCATAATTCAAAAGCATCAATTCTTCGGCGATCAGCCTTCTTTATGGTCCAGCTCTCACTTCCGTACATTACTACTGGGAAAACCATAGCTTTAACTATACGGACCTCTATACAAGATCTCAAAGTAGCTGTCTTATTACAAAGGAATTTCAGAAATAGACTGGAAAGAGAAGTTGCTGAATTGCAACTCATTACCAAGCTTATAACCACGGAGAGACCTGGTCTGAACAAAGACATTGGATACTTATCTCATTATACATGACAAAGCTATTCTTAACCTTCTCACCCCTTGCTTTTTCCTGTAAGACTAATTGCAGTCGTTAACAGTTGTCAACAGGTTTACCACAGCTATCAGCCTATCACCCATTCCCCACCCTCTCACTATATAGAAGGGTCTGGTGACTTCTGTTTCAGTGTATCTGAAGAAGTGTGCATGCACACGAAAGCTCATACCAAGAACAAACTGAGTTGGTCTCTAAGGTGCTACTGGAAGGAATTTTTTTATTTTGTGTAAACATGTGGTAAAGGTAAAGGGTAAAGGGACCCCTGACCATTAGGTCCAGTCGTGTCTGACTCTGGGGTTGCAGCACTCATCTCGCTTTATTGGCTGAGGGAGCCGGCGTACAGCTTCCAGGTCATGTGGCCAACATGACTAAGCCGCTTCTGGCGAACCAGAGCAGCGCACGGAAACGCCGTTTACCTTCCTGCCGGAGCGGTTCCTATTGATCTACTTGCACTTTGACGTGCTTTCGAACTGCTAGGTTGGCAGGAGCTGGGACCGATCAACAGGAGCTCACCCCGTCGTGGGGATTCGAACCGCCGACCTTCTGACATGGAAATCGTGGAATTTCCCAGCCCCATTTCCAGAGGGGTTTCCCAATGTCCCTCACCAAAGCATGCATGCACGCATATTGAGCGCAACTCAAATGCAGGGAAGATACAGGAAGTTCATGAAATGTCCTAAAATGAAATGGGTTCGATGAGGGTGCATGGGCATCGACAGCTGTAATCTAACATGGCCCGGGGAAGTTAAAGGCATCACTTTTCATAGAATCATAGATTTGGAAGAGACCACAAGGACCATCCAGTCCAACCCCCTGCCAAGCAGGAAACACCATCAAAGCATTCCTGACAGGTGGCTGTCAAGCCTCTGCTTAAAGACCTCCAAAGAAGGAGACTCCACCACACTCCTTGGCAGCAAATTCCACTGTCAAACAGCTCTTACTGTCAGGAAGTTCTTCCTAATGTTTAGGTGGAATCTTCTTTCTTGTAGTTTCAATCCATTGCTCCGTGTCCGCTTCTCTGGAGCAGCAGAAAACAACCTTTCTCCCTCCTCTATATGACATCCTTTTATATATTTGAACGTGGCTATCCTTAAGCTTCTCTTCTCCAGGCTAAACATACCCAGCTCCCTAAGCCGTTCCTCATAAGGCATCGTTTCCAGGCCTTTGACCATTTTGGTTGCCCTCCTCTGGACACGTTCCAGCTTGTCAGTATCCTTCTTGAACTGTGGTGCCCAGAACTGGACACAATATACTTTTGCATGGAGCATGCTTCTTACTGAGATCCTATTGATGGCCACAGTGATTCTGTCTTCCTAAGACAGTAGTCTCCCTGTCTACTGCCAGCTGCCAAGGCAAAAATCGCTGCAGCAGATGGAACCAACAAGTCATGCCATCTCCCGTCTTCCTTTACACAGCATCATTAGCTTAGTGCTCTGTCTATGAAAGACACAGCTGCAGAAGGGGCTAAGAATTAAGTGATTCACCGGGAAGGCACGGGTTTTGCAATGCAGAATATCTCGGGTTCAATCCTGGGAACCTCCAGCTATTTATCCTATATAATAAACTTGCTGTGTCCCTGCGTCCGTTCTGTGTGTCACGGAAGTGCGCTACTGCGCATGTCCTGGACCCACACAGACGCAGGGATTGGAGCGGGTGGAGAGGGGGGCGTGTCCGCGAGGCAGCGGCGGCGCATGCACGTTCTCAGTTGCGCCAGCGCCGCTGCCTCGCACGGACGCAGAGGCAGAGCCCAATCCCCGCGGCTCGCCGCCGCTACCGCCGCCGCTGCAGCCGCCACCGGGGGAAAAGAAGAAGGGGGAGGGAGCCCCTCTCCACCCCCCAGCGGCCGCTGTTCTGCCTCCTCCTGCCTCCTCCTCCTCTAGCGCCCGTTATCTAACGGGCTAACTTCAACTAGTTAACTTATCAAATTCATATCCTGCCATTCTTCCCCTAGGGGCAAAACATGCCCGTGATTAAAGGTAAAGGGACCCCTGACCATTAGGTCCAGTCGTGTCCGACTCTGGGGTTGCGGCACTCATCTTGCATTATTGGCCAAGGGAGCCGGCGTACAGCTTCCGGGTCATGTGGCCAGCAGGCCTAAGCCGCTTCTGGCGAACCAGAGCAGCGCATGGAAACGCCATTTACCTTCCCGCCGGAGCGGTTCCTATTGATCTACTTGCACTCTGACGTGCTTTCGAACTGCTAGGTGGGCACGAGCAGGGACCGAGCAACGGGAGCTCACCCCGTCGCGGAGATTCGAACCGCCAACCTTCTGATCATCAAGCCCTAGGCTCAGTGGTTTAACCCACAGCACCACTCGCATCCCTATTGCCCGTGATTAAGCAAAGGTAAAAATAATAGTAGTAATGTATGGAAGTGAGAGCTGGACCATAAAGAAGGCTGATCGCCGAAGAATTGATGCTTTTGAATTATGGTGCTGGAGGAGACTCTTGAGAGTCCCATGGACTACAAGAAGATCAAACCTATCCATTCTTAAAGAAATCAGCCCTGAGTTCTCATTAGAAGGACAGATCCTGAATTTGAGGCTCCAGTACTTTGGCCACCTCATGAGAAGAGAAGACTCCCTAGAAAAGACCCTGATGTTGGGAAAGATTGAGGGCACAAGGAGAAGGGGATGACAGAGGATGAGATGGTTGGACAGTGTTCTCGAAGCTACTAACATGAGTTTGGCGTGCCTGGCGTGCTCTGGTCCATGGGGTCACGAAGAGTCGGACACGACTGAATGACTGAACAACAACAACAACAACAACAGGCAGATAGATGATAGATAGATGGTAGATAGATAGATCTCTCCGGTATGTTTACATGTATACACTGAATGCATTTGCTACCATCTTTGAATGGTTAGGCTACACCAAGTGTTTTTTTACAGTCTTGAAAACTTTGCATACATTAATTCGTATATTCAATTTTTTCAGTAGTGAGCCTAACCACTTGGTGTAGCCTAACCATTCAAAGATGGTAGCAAATGGTACAGGAGAGAACACACTGAAGAAGCCAAGGGTGGCGAAACAGGTTTTAAACGCCGGCACCCTGTCTGTGCTTGTGGGATAACATCTACAGAAGCTGGGCCAACAGACAAACAAACTTAGATACTGAGAAGTTTTTGTATAAGAACAATTTCAAGGAATTTCCTTATTTACCTCTGGCTTCTGTTTTATTGTGTTCGCGTATTTCTCTCCATTTTGAACTATCAATATAAGACTGAATACGTTATTGCTTTGGAATATATGTTTGCGCCTGCATATGTTGCTTTAAATTTACTGGTTACCACGAGTTATAACCACGCGACATAAGGATGGATGGGTGAAGGCTGCTTGCATATTTTTGCGTGGGGAGGGCTTGAGCCGCTTAAAGCAGTGTTTCCCAACCTAATCTAGGCAACGGCACACTTGTTTCATTAAAAAAATATCACGGCACACCGCTCCTCCCCCACCCGGCTGCGCCGGGTCTCCTGACCCAGAGTTACCTCTGGGATCAGCTGTAGCGCGGCGTCCTTTCTCCCGCCCATCAGCTGGGGCACCAGGTCGGGATTCTCCTGCGAGGCTTCTGTTGCTGCTGCTGCTGCAGCAGCCAAGGGAGCAGCGCCGCCCTGGCTTCCGCTTCACCGCTGGGCTCCAGCAGCGCCGCCGCCACAGTCCTGTGCAGCCCTGGGCTGCAGGTCCCTTTTTCCGCGGCACATCAGCCGGTGTCTCGCGGCACACCGGTTGGGAAACGCTGGCTTAAAGCATCTTAAATGAATTAAAAATAACAAACAGCTGCAGGAACCAACCTGGGGAAGTCTTCATCCTGCCATTCCTCTTTCACATCCACGTTTTCCATACGCAGGGTGGCCTCCGTAGTCCCCATGCTGCTTCGGATAAAGGATTCAGAACCACAGGAAAGTTAACTTGTTGTTGAGCTCAGCCTGCAAAATAAGATGCAAATATATATATTTTTGGGGGGTGGGAGAATAATAGAGAGGGGAACCATTTACTCTAGACTGGGGGGTGCATTCCTTCACAGGCAACGTTTGGAATAATAAGTTTATTATTTACTAGTTGAATTCAGCCCGTTGATAACGGGCTCTAGCGGGGGCGAGCGGGACCCGAGGCGCGGAGGCGGCCAGCAGCGGCGGCCGGGGCGAGGAGGTTGCGGGGCGGCGTCCTCGTCCTCCTCGCCGCCGCTGCCTCCAGGCCGGGCCGGCCGTCCTCCTCCTCCTCCTCCTCGGGGCTTCTCCGTCGAGGTGGCAGCGGCGGCGGCCCGGCAATGGCGGCGGCGCAGTTTCACCCGGCCGGAAGTGTCTCTGCGTCGTCCCGCCCCCCTCTCCGCCCCCTCCAATCCCTGCGTCCCCGTGTGACATGCGCAGAACGCACTTCCGTGACACACGGAAAAGCAGGGACATAGCAAGATTATTATATAGGATTAGATTTGTATACCGTTTTTCCTTTCATATATGCTCAAAGCGACACACAACAGAGCAACGAAGAATGCAAGTCATCTGTCTGCTACCAGCTAGTGTAGACGCGGGTGGCGCTGTGGTCTAAACCGCTGAGCCTCTTGGGCTTGCCGATCAGAAGGTCGGCGGTTCGAATCCCCGCGACGGGGTGAGCTCCCGTTGCTCGGTCCCAACTCCTGCCAACCTAGCAGTTCAAAAGCACACCAGCGCAAGTAGATAAATAGGTACCGCTGCGGCGGGAAAGTAAACGGGGTTTCCATGCACTCTGGTTTCCGTCACGGTGTCCCGTTGCGTCAGAAGCGGTTTAGTCCTGCTGGCCACATGACCCGGAAAGCTGTCTGTGGACAAACGCCGGCTCCCTCGGCCTGAAAGCGAGATGAGCGCCGCAACCCCATAGTCACCTTTGACTGGACTTAACTATCCAGGAGTCCTTTACCTTTACCTTTTTTTAGTGTAGCAATACTTAGCTAGATGGTCTGGCAGCTTCCTGTGTTCCTGTTTAACAAAGGGCCTTTGTTAAAGATCATGGAATCATGGAAGAGACCCCAAGGGCCATCCAGTCCAACCCCCTGCCAAGCAGGAAACACCATCCAAGCATTCCTGACAGGTGGCTGTCAAGCCTCTGCTTAAAGACCTCCAAAGAAGGAGACTCCACCACACTCCTTGGCAGCAAATCCCACTGTCAAACAGCTCTTACTGTCAGGAAGTTCTTCCTAATATTTAGGTGGAATCTTCTTTCTTGTAGTTTGAATCCATTGCTCCGTGTCCGCTTCTCAGGAGCAGCAGAAAACAACCTTTCTCCCTCCTCTATATGACATCCTTTTATATATTTGAACATGGCTATCATATCACCCCTGAACCTTTTCTTCTCCAGGCTAAACATACCCAGCTCCCTAAGCCGTTCCTCATAAGGCATCGTTTCCAGGCCTTTGGCCATTTTGGTTGCCCTCCTCTGGACACGTTCCAGCTTGTCAGTATCCTTCTTGAACTGTGGTGCCCAGAACTGGACACAGTATTCCAGGTGGGGTCTGACCAGAGTGGAATACAGTGGTACTATTACTTCCCTTGATCTAGATGCTATACTCCTATGGATGCAGCCCAGAATTGCATTGGCTTTTTGAGCTGCTGCATCACACTGTTGACTCATGTCAAGTTTATGGTCTACCAAGACTCCTAGATCCTTTTCACATGTACTGCTCTCAAGCCAGGTGTCACCCATCCTGTATTTGTGCCTTTCATTTTTTTTGCCCAAGTGTAGTACTTTACATTTCTCCCTATGATTCCTATTTAACAAAGGGTCTTTGTTAAAGATCATGAGGACTAGAATCTTCGTGGGTCCTCCAGACATCCTTTATTTTGCACACTGGTGATGATTAGCACTCCTGATTTTATTGATTTTATTGCGGCGTCTATGCCCAATCCCATTTTCAATACCGTTTGCTCTTGCAAAGGTTTTGGGGCAGCCACACTCCTTTGTTTGCAGCCAGTGAGTGGTGCGCTGCCACTTTCTGCTGAAACCCCACACCGTTCTCACATACGCTTGGGTTTATTGACGTGCCACCTTGGGCGCGCTACAGCCCCTCCAGAAAGCAGAGGCTTTTGGTAGCATTGGGGAAGCATCCCAGAACAAACCAAAACAGAACGAGCCCGCCGCTAATAATACATTATGATTCTCGTGCCAAAGAAATGTTGCGGACCACACCAGAATGGAAGGGCTCGGTCTCTAGAGAAAGCTGCTATGGTTGTGTGCAGCAGATCGCTGGCATTGCTCAGAGATGGCAGAGACTGAGCATGAAGGCTGCCTTTGAATGCCCCAAAATGGGCTCGGCACGGTTGCTTCGCACAATACGGCCTTGAATTCCTTTGAGCCTCCGTTCGCTTTTCTTCCGGGCTACCTGAACAGAAAGCTGAGCCCATTTATAACCGTTCTTTACCGGAGCTGACAGCTCACATAACGCTGTAAAAAGCAGGTTCCATGTTTCCTTTCTGCTTCTCTCTATCTATAATGCATCTTCTGCCAACCCTTTCCCCCTCCCTCCCAGCGACATCTCAGGGTCCCCGTTCCGACAGCTCCACGAAGATGCTCTGCTGCAAACCTCCCCATACCCCGCAGCATCATGTAATCTCACCGCTTTCCTGCCATCATCATTGTGCTGGGTAAAGTGGGGGGGGGGGCATTGGCACAGCCGTGCCCTTATTCCCAGAGAAGCAAATTCCCTACTTACTGCGTCCGCCTTCGAGGCTCAGACCGCTCTGTCCAAATCCCAGCGGCGCATCCTTGCTTTACGCACGAAGTAAATAGCCTTCGGGTGCCAAAATGTCTTAGCTCGGAAAAGCAGCGCTTCGGAGGACGAGCTGGTTTGCATGCGTGGTACCCGATGAGCCCGACCTGGCCTTCCTCAGCCTTGCTTCTTCTTCCTCCCCATCCCCGCCACCCCCGCTATCCCCGGATAAATCGATGTCTCCGGCTATGCGCCTCCACCTAGCCGCGTATGACTTCGCTTCCGCGCGACGTTCCTCTCCAATGTATTTTTTTATTTTTATTTTTTTGCTTTAATTTCCAACGCCACACCCCCGGTGGCAATCTGCAGAAAGCTCAAACCCACTTAAAGCCGGCTTAATTGCTTTGCTTTTGTGTGCCGGGGATTGGGGGGGGGGGAAAGCAACGAGATACGTGGGTGGGGAGGAGGAGGAGGAGGTGGTGTTCAGCCCCATCCGTTTTAATTGAGAGATATTGAGCATCCGGTCCAGGAAAAGCCTGGAGGAAGGATGGAGTGCTGGGTCCCCGTCCCCCCCTCGTTGTGTGTGTGTGTGTGTGTGTGTGTGTGTGTGTGTGTGTGTTTTAAAACCAAGTGGCATCATTTGCTAAAAACAAAGGTTGCTTCACCAACTCTCCTCTTACAGGTAGGTAGCCGTGTTGGTCTGCCGTAGTCGGAACAAAATATTTTTAAAAATTCCTTCCAGTAGCACCTTAGAGACCAACTAAGTTTGTTCTTGGTATGAGGTTTTTCGTGTGCATGCACACGAAAAAAGAAGTGTGCATGCACACGAAAGCTCATACCAAGAACAAACTGAGTTGGTCTCTAAGGTGCTACTGGAAGGAATTTTATTTTATTTTATTTTTTGTTCTTGGTATGAGCTTTCGTGTGCATGCACACTTCTTCAGATACACATGTGCATGCACACGAAATTCGCTCATACCAAGAACAAACTTGGTCTCTAAGGTGCTGCTACTGGAAGGAATTTTATGTTATTTTATTTTTTGTTCTTGGTATGAGCTTTCGCGTGCATGCACACGAAAAAAGAAGTGTGCATGCACACGAAAGCTCATACCAAGAACAAACTTGGTCTCTAAGGTGCTACTGGAAGGAATTCTTTTTATTATTATTTTGTTCTTGGTGTGAGCTTTCGTGTGCATGCACACTTCTTCAGATACACATGTGCATGCACACGAAATTCGCTCATACCAAGAACAAACTTGGTCTCTAAGGTGCTACTGGAAGGAATTCTTTTTATTATTATTTTGTTCTTGGTGTGAGCTTTCGTGTGCATGCACACTTCTTCAGATACACATGTGCATGCACACGAAATTCGCTCATACCAAGAACAAACTTGGTCTCTAAGGTGCTACTGGAAGGAATTCTTTTTATTATTATTTTGTTCTTGGTATGAGCTTTCGTGTGCATGCACACTTCTTCAGATACACATGTGCATGCACACGAAATTCGCTCATACCAAGAACAAACTTGGTCTCTAAGGTGCTCCTGGAAGGAATTTTATTTTATTTTATTTTTTGTTCTTGGTATGAGCTTTCGTGTGTGCATGCACACTTCTTCACATGCAAATGCGCATGCACGCGAAATTCGCTCATACCAAGAAACTTAGTTGGTCTCTAAGGTGCTGCTACTGGAAGGATTTTTTTTTTTTAATCCTCCCCCCCCCCCAGCAGATATCTCGCGGGGAAATGGAAGCGGTTGGAGCCAAGGGGGGGCCACTAGCAGTGATGGCTCACCTTGACACTCCAGATGTTTTGGGACTACAACTCCCATCATCCCTGACCACTGGTCCTGTTAGCTAGGGATGATGGGAGTTGTAGTTCCAAAACATCTGGGGTGTCAAGGTTAGCCAGACTGCCGAATAAGACAAAAAGGGCAGCCCGCCTCGCCTCCACCATCCAGCCTCTCCGTTCCTCCCTGGGGAGCCCCGCGCTGCCCCCGGGTCTATCCCTCGCGGCAAAGGAAGCCCGGGATCTCCGCCTCTCCCTCGTCCTCCTTCGCCGCCCACTTTCCCGTCATGCCGGTCTCGCATCCGGCCTTCGGGCGCCACACCTGGAAGATGGCGGGAGCGGCGGCCCCAGGTGCGCCATCGCCGTCGGGGGCGCTCCCTGCCGAGTGGATCAAGAACTGGGACAGATCCGGCAAGGCCGAGTTCTTGCAGCTCTGCCGCAACCTGCCTGCAAACGCAGCTTCAATCGGAGGTATCCAGCAGGCCATATACGAGCTTGCATACCATGTGGTCAAGGGAGACCTAAACCACGCTCAAGCGTCCCGTGTTTTGAACGATGTAATAGGATTTCGGGGCGACGCGCCCTCCATCCTGGCAGATGCGTTTTGCATTTTAGATCTCGAAACTAGTTGCTCAGAAGAGGGGAGCAAGAGGGGACGGTTCGTGCAGCTGGTGTCGGCGTGTTTGCACCTGGTTTCAGATACTACACTAAAGGAACGTCTGGACCCAGAAACATTAGAATCCTTAGGGCTGATCAAGCAGTCTCAGCTGTTTAATCAGAAATCTGTGAAAATCAAGACCAAGCTTTTTTATAAGCAACAGAAGTTCAATTTATTAAGGGAGGAGAATGAAGGTTACGCGAAACTGATTGCTGAGCTGGGCCGAGATTTATCTGGCAATATCACTAGTGAACTGGTCTTAGAAAATGTCAAGTCTTTAATAGGGTGTTTCAACCTTGATCCCAACCGAGTGTTGGATATTATTTTAGAAGTCTATGAATGCAGGCCAGAATATGATGAATTCTTTGTAGCTTTGGTAGAATCTTACATGTGTGAACCTCAAACGCTCTGCCATCTCCTTGGGTTCAAATTCAAGTTTTATCAGGAGCCAAATGGAGAGACGCCGGCTTCCTTGTATAGAGTCGCTGCAGTGCTCTTGCAAAGCAATCTGGTCGATTTGGAAGGCCTTTATGTACATCTCCTTCCAGCAGACGACGCTATTGTTGAGGAACATAAACGAGAGATTGGAGAAGCCAAACTAACTGCGAGGAAACTTAGAGTGGTTGTATTATCTTCTGAAAAGACTGAAGAGAAGGAGAAGGAGAAGGAAGAGGAGAAAACAGAAAAACCGCCTGGTAACCAGAAACTGGGCTTATTAGAAGCAATGTTAAAAATTGGCGACTGGCAAAATGCAAAAAACGTTATGGACCGGATGCCTCCATTTTACGCAACTTCACACAAACCTGTCGCTGTTGCTCTTTGCCAGCTTCTGCTTGTGATGATTGAACCTCTCTACCGAAGAGTTGGCGCACCCAACGGTGCCCCAGGGACACCAATTCTTCCTTTGCGAAACGAGAGAGCACCCAAGCAAGTAGGAAGTTTTGAAGATTTGAGAAAGGAAGTGATCGACATGCTTTGGTACCTTGGCCCACATCTGTCTCACGACCCCATCTTGTTTGCAAAAGTAGTGCGCCTTGGAAAAGCATTTATGAAAGAGCGCCACGCAGATGCAGGCAAGCAAGAGGTTAAGGAGGAAAGGGAATTATTATTCAGCTGTTTGCTGAGTATTACTGACCAGGTTTTGCTTCCTTCCCTTTCTTTGATGGACTGTAATGCATGCATGTCTGAGGAACTCTGGGGGATGTTTAAAACATTTCCATACCAGTATCGGTATCGCCTCTATGGACAGTGGAAGAATGAAACATACGATAGTCACCCACTACTGGTGAGAGTCAAAGCTCAGACAGTTGACCGAGCCAAATACATTATGAAGCGTTTAACCAAGGAAAACGTCAAGCCATCTGGAAGACAAATAGGGAAACTGAGCCACAGCAACCCAACCGTTTTATTTGATTATATTTTATCTCAGATACAGAAGTACGATAATTTCATCGCCCCGGTTGTCGACTCGCTGAAATACCTCACTCCATTGGACTACGATGTCTTGGCATATTGCATAATCGAAGCGCTGGCTAATCCGGAGAAGGAGAGGATGAAATGCGACGATACCGCAATCTCCAGTTGGCTTCAGAGTTTAGCTCGCTTCTGCGGTGCTGTTTTCCGCAAGTACCCTATAGAACTAGCTGGCCTCCTTCAGTACGTGGCGAACCAGCTAAAGGCTGGGAAAAGCGTTGACCTGCTTATTTTGAAAGAGGTGGTAGAAAAAATGTCTGGGATAGAAATCACGGAAGAGGTGACAATGGACCGGCTAGAGGCCATGACTGGTGGGGAGCAGCTGAAAGCAGCGGGTGGATATTTTGGGCAGATCAGAAACACCAAGAAATCTTCTCAGAGATTAAAAGATGCACTTTTGGACCACGACCTTGCTCTTCCGCTGTGCCTTCTCATGGCTCAACAGAGAAACGGAGTGATATTTCAAGAAGGAGGAGAGAAACATTTGAAACTGGTGGGAAAGCTCTATGATCAGTGCCATGATACTCTGGTACAATTTGGTGTATTTTTATCATCCAATTTAAGCACAGATGATTATATTAAGCGAGTGCCTTCTGTTGATGTTCTCTGCAATGACTTCCACACCCCTCACGAGGCTGCGTTTTTCCTTTCGCGGCCTATGTATGCGCATCGCATTTCATCAAAATACGATGAATTGGAAAAGGCCGAGAAAGGGGGCAAACAGCAGCAGCAAATTCACAAATACATTGCAGCGTGTGAGCTGGTGATGGCCCCTGTTCGCGACTCGGTGGTCTCCTTGCACACCCCAAAGGTCTGGGACGATATCAGCCCGCAGTTCTACGCTACGTTCTGGTCGCTGACCATGTATGACCTTGCTGTGCCGCATAGTAGCTACGAGCGGGAAGTCGACAAACTCAGAGTCCAGGTGAAAGCGACGGAAATCCCTCTAAACAAAAGGAAGAAAGAAAAACAACGCTGTGTAGCCCTTCAGGAAAAGCTTCTTGAGGAGGAAAAGAAACAGACTGAGCACGTGCAAAGAGTGCTGCAGAGACTGAAGCTGGAAAAGGATACTTGGCTCCTCGCAAAGTCCACCAAAAACGAGACTATAACAACATTTCTGCAGTTGTGTATATTTCCTCGGTGTGTCTTTTCTGCCATTGATGCCGTCTACTGCGCTCGCTTTGTGGAGCTGGTGCACCAGCAGAAAACGCCAAACTTCTCCACGCTTCTTTGTTACGACAGAGTATTCTCTGATATAATCTATACCGTAGCCAGCTGTACTGAAAATGAAGCTAGTCTATACGGCAGGTTCCTCTGCCGCTTGCTTGATACTGTAACTCGGTGGCATAGCGATAGAGCCATATATGAACAGGAGTGTGGCAACTATCCTGGCTTCCTCACCATATTACGGGCAGCTGGTTTTGACGGTGGGAACAAAGCCGGCCAGTTAGATTATGAAAACTTCCGGCATGTGGTGCACAAGTGGCATTATAAGTTAACGAAGGCATCTGTACACTGCCTGGAATCCGGGGAATATGCGCACATCAGAAATATCCTGATAGTGCTGCTCAAAATCTTGCCGTGGTACCCCAAAGTTTTGAACTTGGGCCAGGCTTTGGAGGGGAGAGTCCATAAGATCTGCCGAGAGGAGAAAGAGAAGAGACCGGATCTCTATGCATTAGCGACGGGCTATTCTGGGCAGTTGAAAAGTAGAAAGCATTGCATGGTCCCTGAAAATGATTTCCACCGCAAGGACCCACCCGCCAAGAAATCAGTACCCACAACAGTGCAGAATGGGCCCAGAGGAGCTGGGCTTACGTCTTCACTCACAGGAAATGCAGCTAAACTGGAAGAAAGCACAGCAGAAAAGACTGATAGATTATTAAAGGAGAAATCTCAGGGTGCCGTTAAAGCGATTGATAAACTTGCCGGTGCGACACCAAAGCTGGCCGCGAGCAATGGGAGAAATGCTTCCAACAGCGAAGTTATAAAAGAAAAAGAAGAGGAAGAGAAATGCAGGGAGGGAAAGGATAAGGAGACAAGAGAGAGAATTCCTGAGGCCAAAACACTTGGGAAGGATGGGAAAGATAAACCGAAGGAAGAAAGGGCGGACAAAGAAGACAGAGCAAGCAAGGGAAAGACACCTAGATCTGATAAAGAGAAGGAACAGAACAAGAGAGAAGAGAAGGTGTCAAAGGATGAAAAATCCAAGATCCTTGTGAAAAGTGCTGATTCAGATGCAGAAAAGGAGGAAGAGAAGGAACCGCCGAGAGAGAGAGAAGGAACCAAGGATGTGAAATCCAAGGAAAACATTAGAGGAGGTGGAGAGATGGCTCCAGTAGCTGGGTCCTTGAAGTCACCTGTTCTCCGATCAGAAGCGTCGGAGTCTGAAAGGGAACAGAAGCGCCGCAAAGTTGATGCCCATTCTTCTCCATCGCATTCCTCAAGAGTAAAGGACAGCCTCAGCGAACACACGGACTCTTCAGCAAAGCACGGCACTAACCACTCAACTCCAACACCGCCCAAGAGTAAAGAGGTGGACA
Source organism: Darevskia nairensis (assembly GCA_034642065.1). Taxonomy (NCBI): domain Eukaryota; kingdom Metazoa; phylum Chordata; class Lepidosauria; order Squamata; family Lacertidae; genus Darevskia; species Darevskia nairensis. The sequence continues at coordinate 26,337 of JAWWNI010001607.1, read as the reverse complement.
AGAAAGATTTGGACAAGTCAAGGGAAAGATCCAGGGAGAGAGAGAGGAAAGAGGAAAAGGAAAGGAAGGATGGAAAAAGGGATCGTTCAAATAGCGACCGGGAAGGGCCTCAGGATTCAACCAAACGCCGCAGAGAGGAAAATGGAACAATTGGCTCTTCCAAACGTCGTATGAGGGAAAGTCCTTCTGGTTCTCCTCACGCCAATGAGAAGCAAAAGGACCAAAGCAGATCAAAAGCTTCAGGCCAAGAGAAAGGAGACTCGACAAAAGTTGAAGAGATGGAGAAACGCTCTGGTAGCAAAAAGGAGTCCAGGCACGATAAGGAGAAAAGAGAGAGAAACGGGACAGTACCGGAGGAAAAGAAGAAGAGAAACACCATAAATCTTCAGACAAACCCAGATGATAAACAATGTTCTGACCAAAGCAAGCTGGAAAAGAGAAGATACTGAGGTGTGACCATATATCGTATTTTTCGCACTTTTCCCCTCCTGAAAAGTAGGGGGAAATTTCTGTGCCTCTTAGGGATGGGCGGGAGCCGTGGATCCCACCCTTCCCTCCTCCGCGGCTCGCTTTGGGGCAGCAGAGAGGGACAGGAGCCGCCCCCCCCTCGTGTTTTCGTTTTGTTTCCCCCCCCAAAAAAAATTGTATTGATTTTTAAAAATTTTAAGCACATAACATAACGGTTAAATTTTCCATACTTCCCCCCTCTCACTGTGGGAAGCAACATTCATCCCTCTCTCTCACAAGGGTAGGCATAACCATTGTACAATTAACCTTACTAACAATATTTAATATCATTGCTTGGGTGTGGCCAGTTCTGTGGGCCAGGCAATCCTTCCTTCCTCCATTTCATGTTTCGGTTGACTTCCTCAAGCCCCCCCTCTGTTGAATTCATTATCATTCCTCTCTAACAGTTTTCATACTCCTAACTTTTAAAACATCATAACATACAAGAATCATAGAATCATAGAATCATAGAGTTGGAAGAGACCCCAAGGGCCATCCAGTCCAACCCCCTGCCAAGCAGGAAACACCATCAGAGCATTCCTGACAGGTGGCTGTCAAGCCTCTGCTTAAAGACCTCCAAAGAAGGAGACTCCACCACACTCCTTGGCAGCAAATCCCACTGTCGAACAGCTCTTACTGTCAGGAAGTTCTTCCTAATGTTTAGGTGGAATCTTCTTTCTTGTAGTTTGAATCCATTGCTCCGTGTCCGCTTCTCTGGAGCAGCAGAAAACAACCTTTCTCCCTCCTCTATATGACATCCTTTTATATATTTGAACATGGCTATCATATCACCCCTTAACCTTCTCTTCTCCAGGCTAAACATACCCAGCTCCCTAAGCCGTTCCTCATAAGGCATTGTTTCTAAAATCCTTTTGCTTAAAACAGTTCTTTCCCCAAACCTCAGCATCTTGGTACTTCTGCTCTTTTCCTATAATCTTATCCAATTCCCTTACTTACTTGCCTTACTACATCCTTACCTCCCTCTGGTCTCGGGATTTTTAGCTAAATTTCCCCCCTAATTAACTCCTAATTTAAACATATAGTCATTTATGCCAGTAACCATATCCGTACATCATAGTCCTTTAAGAAAATCAGATTCAAATGTATCCTTTTCAGCCTACCCCCACCCTCTCGTGTTTTTGGTTGCTGTGTTTGCTCGGATCGGGCCGGCGACGGCCCGTTCCCCTTGCTCAGCGCGCCTGCTTGCTGCGAGGTGGCGCGGCTAGGACGGAACTGGCAGGCGGGCGTGACCCTTTCCGCTTCCGTTGCTCAGCCCCGGCCGCGGCCGTGTCACCCAGCAGCAAGCAGAGACGCTGAGCAAGGAGACTGGTGGCAGACAAATGCAACCAAGAGCTCTTGCGGCAAGCAGAGGGGAAAGGATCGTGTCCTTCCTGCTAATTCCTTCCTAGCCGCACTGTGCGCAGGCTCCAGCCCACCTGGCTCAGCTTCCGGTGGCTAGGAGTGCAACCGACAGCTGCTGCCTTTTCCTCCTCCTTCTCCTTTCTGTGATAATATAATAATAATAATAATAATAATAATAATAATAATAATTAATAATATATTATTTATACCCATCCACCCCTGTGGCTCCTGTGCTGCTGCTGCTGCTGCATCCAGGGAAACATTCCAGGGTGTAGGCAGCCGGAAAACATGCAGGTGGGAGAGAGAGAGAGCGAGAGCTGGTTGGGGGGGGGGAGAACTTTTGCCTTCCTTTCCCCCCTTCCCTTAAACCAAGGGTCAGCAACCTTTTTCAGCCATGGGCCAGTCCACCATCCCTCAGACCATGTGGTGGGCTGAACTATTTTTTTGGGGGGGGAGGGGGGATGAACGAATTCCTATGCCCCACAACTAAACAACTTACTATCCTACATACAGAAAATACCTGAAGGCAGCCCTGTTTAGGGAAGTTTTTAACTTGTGATTTTGATGTATTTTAATATTTGTTGGAGGCCGCCCAGGGTGGCTGGGGAGACCCGGCCAGATGGGCGGGGTACAAAAAAATATTATTATTATTATTATTATTATTATTATTATTATTATAACCCAGAGATGCATTTTAAATAAAAGGACACGTTCTACTCATGTAAAAACACCAGGCAGGCCCCACAAATAACCCAGAGATGCATTTTAAAGAAAAGGACACGTTCTACTCATGTAAAAACACCAGGCAGGCCCCACAAATGACCCAGAGATGCATTTTAAATAAAAGGACACGTTCTACTCATGGAAAAACACCAGGCAGGCCCCACAAATAACCCAGAGATGCATTTTAAATAAAAGGACACGTTCTACTCATAATAATAATTTAATAATAATAATAATAATTTATTATTTATATCCTGCCCATCTGGCCGGGTCTCCCCGGCCACTCTAGGCGGCTAGAGTGTAAAAACTCATGTAAAAACATGCTGATTCCCGGACCAGCCGTGGGCCAGATTAAGAAGGCGATTGGGCTGGATTCTGCCCATGGGCCTTAGGTTGCCTACCCCTGCCTTAAACCCCTCTCCTGCATCGTTAGCCCCCTCCCACACCCTCCTTGTCCCTTCAGTGTTTTTCCTTCCCTCTCCACTTAAAACTCCTCTCCTACAACATTTGATTCAGAATATTTTTTTTTTCTTGTTTTCCCCCTTTGAAAACTAGGTGCGTCTTACGGTCAGGTGCGCCTTACGGAACGAAAAATACGGGTATGTATTTTCCGGAATATAGATTCCACAGAAGATTGTGAAGGAAGAGGATCCATCTGCATCTCCTTAAATTATTCCGTTCTCGGCTTTATTTCCCTCCCATTGCTGAAGATTTGATTGTGGAGTTGCACGTTTCTGTATTTTTGTTGGTTAGCTTCTTGAACATTTATTTTCAGGACCTGGCTGAAAGTGTTAACATGTTCCATATTTTAGCACAATGTGCTGCAAATTGTTGCCATCGTGCAAATGAGGTTTATACCTGTACAGGTATAAACATTAGGTTACCCAAATACTGCCTGATCTCAGTAATCCTTGAAACATTTGCTGTGTTTGAAAACAAACAGTTGTTGAACCTTTGGAATTCACCTCGTTTAAAATCCAGTTTTTATTAATTGTTTCTAATATCAATAACTAAAACCAAGCGGGAGCATTGTTTTTGTGCGGTGCTTAAGAATTATTTGTATATTATGTGCACAGCATTTCACCAGCTGAAAAAGAAAGAAACCATCACTTATTGTTCCTCGCTACATCTTATATGTTTGCCATAATGTTTCTAGAAATTGGGAAATATACTTCATTCCTAACAGAAATTTACAAATTAGGTTTTCATGTTACAGCTACAGGAGCTTTGTATCGCTGGACTTTAGGGGGAGGGGAAGTAAAAGTTTCACAATGACATTTCTAAGAAAATCAAAACAATTTTTTTATCTGAAATTCTAACAGTGTAACCTTTTTTTTCCTAAATAAACAATAGTTTTCTCAATGGGTCTCAAGATATCAGTATATTAAGTCCTTAACAACTTGGGACACGACTGTCTTTAGCAAAGATCCTCCCAGCTGCCCCCCTCAAAATTAGTTTAGTCCCCAAATTATCATTTATTATGCTTATGTAAGTCACCAAAGGGACCCAGGTGACGCTGTGGGTTAAACCACAGAGCCTAGGACTTGCTGATCAGAAGGTCGGCGGTTTGAATCCCTGCGACGGGGTGAGCTCCCGTTGCTCGGTCCCTGCTCCTGCCCACCTAGAAGTTCGAAAGCACGTTAAAGTGCAAGTAGATAAATAGGTACCGCTCTGGCGGGAAGGTAAATGGCGTTTCCGTGCGCTGCTCTGGTTCGCCAGAAGCGGCTTTATCATGCTGGCCACATGACCTGGAAGCTGTACGCCGGCTCCCTCGGCCAGTAAAGCGAGATGAGCGCCGCAACCCCAGAGTCGGACACGACTGGACCTAATGGTCAGGGGTCCCTTTACCTTTACCTTTAAGTCACCATGCTTACGTCTTATCTCTTGTTAACGAAAGAAAGGAGGAAAAAGAAACAAACCTTTTTATTTGCTCATTTATCTACAACACACCTATACTCATTGAGTCTGACAAGCGCCGCCGTTGTGAATGACAAGCTGGCGCGTCTTAGGTAAATGAGCGCACAAAGTAGAAAGTCCTTTGGTGAAGCAGTAGGTATACATTTCGGTAATACCTAGGTATATATGTATTTTGTTTTTCTAGCTTGATCAAAATTACCGGTATTTATTATTTCATAACAGGTAGATAGTTAAGAGCTTAGGCGGCTTCAATGGCGGGCGCCGGGCGCCCCCCAGAAATCAGCACCCGTATACCCCACACCCCTTGCACCCCCGGGTAAAGACGGCTAAACACTAGTCATTATGACTAGTATTTACTGCTTCTCCCCTAAACCTATTAAAATGGCTCTTAATTCATTAGCTTCCCGTAAAAAGAAAGGGCTTCTACACTGACAATGAACTCAGAACTCAGGAAACGAGCAAAAGTAACCAGTTTAGTCAAGGGACGCGGGTGGCACTGTGGGTTAAACCACAGAGCCTAGGGCTTGCCAATCGGAAGGTCGGCAGTTCGAATCCCCGCGACGGGGTGAGCTCCCGTTGCTCGGCCCCTGCTCCTGCCCACCTAGCAGTTCAAAAGCACGTCAAAGTGCAAGTAGATCAATAGGTACCGCTCCGGCGGGAAGGTAAACGGCGTTTCCGTGCGCTGCTCTGGTTCGCCAGAAGTGGCTTAGTCCTGCTGGCCACATGACCCGGAAGCTGTACGCCGGCTCCCTCGGCCAATAAAGTGAGATGAGCGCCGCAACCCCAGAGTTGGACACGACTGGACCTAATGGTCAGGGGTCCCTTTACCTTTACCTTTAATCAGTTTGGTCATTTCTCACTAGGGATCATAGAACTGGACAGTTGGAAGAGACCCCCAAGGGTCATCTGGTCCAACCCCCTGCCATGCAGGAATCTCAGCTGAAGTATCCCTACCAGATGGCTATCAAATCTCTGCTTTAAAACCTCCAAGGAAGGAAAGTCCGCCACCTCCCCAGGGAGTCTGTTCAACTGTCTGGTCTGACCATCACAGGGCGGTTTGCAGCATAAAAACCACAGATGTGTGTTGTGCCCTATTAAGAAACGACAACTAAAGTAACTGCTTTGCAGGCAACTCAGCTCAACTCACTTTATTTCGGCTTTAAGCCCATAGACATAACAACCAAAAACAGAGACAGCACAGTCTGGTTTACAATTCCTAACAGTAAAATACCGGTAGATTAAAAGGGATACTCAATTGAATAAAATGTGATAAAAATTAAATTAAAATTTCAAGCTGTATATAACAATCCATTGCGTTTCTTAAGTGTCAGAACCGATGTCAGAAATTTTGCCATATGTAGGGTTACAATCGAGTCTGAATCTTGCAACAGAAGAGCAAGGTAAGACTCTTCCAAATAACCCGGTAATTTTTGAGTTAATGGGAGTAATAGAGTCTTTCGGGCGGCAGAATACAAGGGGCAAACAAACACTATGTGATGAAGAGATTCAACCGAACGGTTATCACAGGCACATAAGACCGAAACTTGGCCCCTAGAAAATCTATGAAAAAGGGCGTTTGAGGGGAAGACATTAAACCGTGCTTTAATAAAAGCGAAACGATGACTAGCAATAGAAAGAGTTGAGAGATAGGCTGGTACTTGAAGTGGGGGTACAATGCCCAGGGATATTCCCAGCTCCTCCTTTCTGTAGCCGTTGCCGGTTGGTGTGTAGATAATGCGCCGACAGCTGGACTCCAACTGCGGCCATTTAGTTGCTCCTTTGTGTTCCTTTGAGCCCCATAGCCCCAGATATACTAGTTCCCCCCACCCCACCTCTTTTGTGAACTCCAAACTCCCTGCAGTTACGCTCCCTTGGAAGGATGCCAGCGGAGGCGGCTCCCGGCTGGGTCAGGCGTCAGGGATCAGTTTACCTTGGCGACGGTTGCCAGGGAACGGAGTCCGTGTCGCCCGGCGACGGTTGCCAAGGAGCCTCTCTCGCCGCTGCTGCTCCCAGCCCAGGCTTCTCGGAGCCAGAGGCCTCTCCGAGCCGTCATGGCCTCCACGTCGGTGATCGTCAGCCGGGACGGGACGGCGGGACCCTCTGCCACCTATTCGTACTGCAACCGTCCCAGGGCGTTGCCGGGCAGGCAGAAGTACCGGACCTCCATCGATGCCAACGAGACGTGAGTACCTTTAGGCTCCCAGGATGCACCGGGAAGGAAGGGCCCCGACCCGAAAGAGTCAAACCGACGTTCGTGATAGACTGCTGCAGTGCGCTCCCTGTGGGGCATCCCTCGTGCTCAGCCCAGAAGCTGCATGCCGGGTGAGGCCTTGCCAGCGCATAATGCTCAGGTGTCTCTGCCAAGTTTGAGGCGCCCCTGTTAGCATTTAAAGCCTTTTAACAACCTGGGACCAGCTTACCTATGAGATCACCAGGCGGAGGGCCTTCTCGGTGGTGGCGCCCGCCCTGTGGAACGCCCTCCCATCAGGTGTCAAGGAAATAAACAACTATATCTGACTTTTAGAAGGCATCCGAAGGCAGCCCTGTTTAGGGGATCAATCAACTTTATTTCAGCTTTAAGCTCATAACACAAGACAACACAAGAACAGCAGTTAACACTCACACAGTTGAATTTAAAATTATTGGCAATAAAATTAGTGCTAATCAAGACTTAATAAGTATACAAGATAGTGTAAATATTAATTCCAAACCATTTCAATTTCCAATCAACAGTCCATTTCGTCTCTTGTATGTCAGAACGGAAGTTACCGGTAAATGTTTTTGCCATTTGTAGGGTTACAAACTGGTCAGTGTCTTGCAATAAAAAAGCAAGGAGGAAGTCAACCGGGTGCCCAGACAGTTTTTGGATTAAGGGTTGCACTAAATTCTTCCGGGCCCTGTTTAGGGGAGTTAATGTTTGATGTTTTATTGTGTTTTTAATATTCTGTTGGGAGCTGTCCGGAGTGGCTGGATGGGTGAGGTATAAATAAATTATTATTATTATTATTATTATTACTAGTAAATTAAGCCCGTAAAGATTACGGGCTCTTGAAGAAAGGCGGCGGCGGGAGCCTCCAGGAACGGGAGGCTCCGCTGGAGGTGTGCGGGCGGCAGCGGCGCGAACGACCCGACGCCAAACGCTTTTCCCTCCGCCGCTAAACACCTCCCGGTTGCTGCGCTTTCCCCTCCCCCGCCAAGGTGCCACAGCGGCTGCTGCAGGTACGGAGGGGGAGAAGCAGCAGCGCGCGGGGAGCGGCCGCCATTGCGGCTGAAGCGGAGAGGTTCGGAGGCTCGCGAAGCGCAAGCGGTGCGCTCCAACCTCAGGCTCCTCCTCCTCTCTCTCCTCTCCAATCCGTGTGTCAGTGGAGCGCAAGCGCACTTGCGAATTCCACTGACGGACGGAAAGCTACGGAGGGACATAGGCTCTTTATTATATAGGATTATTATTATTATTATTATTATTGCACATGAACTTAAGAATAGCCAGAGGAAGTAAACAACACAGACACATGTTTGCAAGAGGCTGGTGTAGCATTTCAATTCAATAACCTTTATCAGCCATAACAAACAAAGCAGACGATTTCAAAGCAGACATCCTCTATAATAAAGTTGCTGTGTCCCTGCGTCCAGTCCGTGTGTCATGGAATTGCGCTACTGCGCATGTCCGTGTCCCACACGGACGCAGGGATTGGAGTGGGCGGAGAGGGGGCGTGTCCGAGAGGCAGCGGCGGCGCACGCGCGTTGTCAGTTGCGCCAGCGCCGCTGCCTCGCACGGACGCAGAGGGCTGCCCCATCCTCGCCGCCGCTACAGCCGCCCCCGGGGGAAAAGAAGAAGGGGGAGGGAGCCCCTCTCCACCCCCCAGCGGCCGCTGTTCTGCCTCCTCCTGCCTCCTCCTCCTCTAGCGCCTGTTATTGAACGGGCTAACTTCAACTAGTTGTATATAAAACATTTAAGCTATAAACTCGGCAAAGTAAGGTTTGTATTAATTAAATCTTTAACACTAAGATTCACTACTAATCCATAAAAAATAACTTCAAGCTTCTCATAAGAAACCTAAGTTGAAATATATCAATTAGTATAAATAATATGACAATATTATTTGTAGCGTCACTGCTTATGTAAATACTTCAGACGACCCAAACACTCCCAATATATGGGTTTGTTACATATGTTTGCTTTAGTTTTTTGTCGGTTTTAAATGCTTCACCTCTGCTTTTGTTAGAAAATGGAAGTGTTTTTCTTTGTTTGTTCCTGACGCTTTTCAGTTGGGAATTGTCTTGCTCTTGCAATGTTTTTTCTCCTCTCCTTCTGGATAATTTTTATATATGCTGTGAAATTTAAGAAAGCGCTGGAAAGAAAGAAAGAGGTGCAAAGAACAAGCTTGCTGCTGCTGTTATTTTGGGGGCTGTTTTTAAATGTGTACGGCTGCCCAAGCTGGTTTACAAAGGAATCATAGAATGGTAGAGTTGGAAGGGGGGACACCCAAAGGTCATCCAGTCCAACCCCCTGCAATGCAGGGATCTCAGCTAAAGTATCCACGACAGATGGCCAGAGTGTTTAAAAAAAATAAAAAATAAAACTGCCTCTCCTTCTACAAAATAAATAGAAATCCAATGTGTGATTCTTCTCTTCTTGTGGAGTTAGAACCAAACATTTCCCAGTTCATTTTAAAACCACACAAAAAGAGTAATAAGAACGTTCTCTGTGTTAGCTCTCGAACTTTGTCGTTCCCGTTTTCACCAGGAGTGGGGTACAAAGGCACATTTCATGTCATTTTTACCTCACGTTTTAAAAGAACACATTTGTTTCAGTTAAGAAATATCATGGCACCTGATGATGATGATGATGATGATGATTATTTTTATTATTACTGCTATAAAAAGGCCCGGACCTCTGTAAGAATTTTTTATCACAAAATCCCACTGGGCACAAATGCTTCTGACAGGCTTGTAAACTTGCAAATGGTTGTTCTTTAGTCGTTCAGTCGTGTCCGACTCTTCGTGACCCCCTGGACCAGAGCACGCCAGGCCCTCCTGTCTTCCACTGCCTATCTATCTATCTATCTATCTATCTATCTATCTATCTATCTGCCTGTTGTTGTTGTTTAGTCGTTTAGTCGTGTCCGCCTCTTCGTGACCCCCTGGACCAGAGCACGCCAGGCCCTCCTGTCTTCCACTGCCTATCTATCTATCTATCTATCTATCTATCTATCTATCTATCTATCTATCTATCTGCCTGTTGTTGTTGTTTAGTCGTTTAGTCGTGTCCGCCTCTTCGTGACCCCCTGGACCAGAGCACGCCAGGCCCTCCTGTCTTCCACTGCCTATCTATCTATCTATCTATCTATCTATCTATCTATCTATCTATCTGCCTGTTGTTGTTGTTTAGTCGTTTAGTCGTGTCCGCCTCTTCGCGACCCCCAGGACCAGAGCACGCCAGGCCCTCCTGTCTTCCACTGCCTATCTATCTATCTATCTATCTATCTATCTATCTATCTATCTATCTGCCTGTTCTTGTTGTTGTTTAGTCGTGTCCGCCTCTTCGTGACCCCATGGACCAGAGCACGCCAGGCACTCCTGTCTTCCACTGCCTCCCGCAGTTTGGTCAGACTCATGTTGGCCGCTTTGAGAACACTGTCCAACCATCTCATCCTCTGCCGTCCCCTTCTCCTTGTGCCCTCCATCTTTCCCAACATCAGGGTCTTTTCCAGGGAGTCTTCTCTTCTCATGAGGTGACCAAAGTCTTGGAGCCTCAACTTCAGGATCTGTCCTTCCAGTGAGCGCTCAGGGCTGATTTCCTTCAGAATGGAGAGGTTTGATCTTCTTGCAGTCCATGGGACTCTCAAGAGTCTCCTCCAGCACCATAATTCAAAAGCATCAAACTCCATGGACAAACTTGCAAATTAAGGAGAGCTTATTTATTCGCACGTATCTCCGGCAGCCTGCAGATTTAGCAGCAGGAATGGGGACAGTGCCACCCTGCTCACTTGTGCTTGGTTGCTAATTTATGCTAAAGGCTGATTTCGAATCCTGTCCCTCTTCATGTTCTTTCTTTCAGGGAGGAAGAGCCGTACCACTATGCCAACCTCATGTACGAGAGGCGAGTCGTTCGGGGCAACACCTATGCTCTTCACATCCTGCCATGGGTGAGTTTTCCTTCTCCCGTAAACTTTGACGTATCTATGTATCTACATCTATTTCAATTGCACACTCCAGGCAAAAGGAACAATGTGTAATTAACCAGTGGAACTACCCGCCACAAGATTCAGGGCTTGGGCATGGACTTTTGTCGAGGAGGAGAGGTCTAGCGATGGATATTGCTGTCGGCTTCAGACTCCGCTTGGGGGCTTCCCACCAGCTGGTTTGCAAAGGAATCATAGAATCATAGAATGGTAGAGTTGGAAGGGGGGACCCCCAAAGGTCATCTAGTCCAACCCCCTGCAATGCTTTGAAACCTCCAAGGAAGGTTTAAATTAAAACTGCCTCTCCTTCTACAAAATAAATAGAAATCCAATGTGTGATTCTTCTCTTCTTGCAGAGTTAGAACCAAACATTTCCCAGTTCATTTTAAATGTGTAATTAACCAGTGGAACTAGCTGCCGCAAGATGCAGGGCTTCGGCATGGACTTTGTTGAGGAGGAGAGGTCTAGTGTTGGATATTGCTGTCGCCTTCAGACTCCGCTTGTGGGCTTCCCACCGGCGCATCCGACCAAGCCACTGGGCTGGGGGGGGGGTCTTGGGATGCGGACGTGGGTGGCGCTGTGGTCTAAACACCGGCGTCCAGCGCCAAGGGCCTTCTGGCAGTTCCCTCTCTGCGAGAAGTGAGGTTACAGGGAACCAGGCGGAGGGCCTTCTCGGTGGTGGCGCCTGCCCTGTGGAACGCCCTCCCAGCAGATGTCAAGGCAATAAGCAACTATTTTACTTTTAAAAGACAACTAAATCCCTGTTTAGGGAAGTTTTTAATATTTGATGCTGTATTGTTTTTAATATTCGGTTGAAAGCCGCCCAGAGTGGCTGGGGTATACCGGTAAATATTATTATTATTATTATTATTATTATTAACCACTGAGCCTCTTGGGCGCCTGGCGCCTCCATTATACAGTGGGCCCTCTAGTTATGAACTCTGGATACGTAACTTCCGGGTTATGAACGTGGCAAACCCAGAAGTGTATACTCCCGGGTTTCGTTGCGCGCATGCGCAGAAGCGCTCCATCGCGCCTCGCACATGCGCAGAAGCGGCGCCTCTGCCTATGGACTTTTCGGGTTGCGGACGGACCCCCGGAATGAATTTACAGTAATTCGTATCCGGAGGGTCCACTGTACACCTTTAGGCACCAGGCAAAAATGTTCCTTTCGCTGATGGGCATCCAATGCCCTTTTAAAAGAAGCATTGGGTGTGTCTGTCTTTTCTCTCTCTCGTTCTTTCTCTCTTTTAATTCCACATCCGATGCCCTTTTAAATGTGTTTTTTTTGGGGGGGGGGAGAATTATTATTGGGTCGTTCCTTTTTTTGTTTCCATGATGCATTTCGCGATTTCATGTTGTCAGCCGCCCTGAGTAGCTGTGGGTTGTAGGGCAGCATGCAAATCTAAGATTAAGGACACCGCACAAACCGCTTTCTCTCCGTCCGTCCCCTCTGCCAGAGCAGCGAACCCGATCCTCTGGAGCTTCAAAGGCAGCGGGAAGCCCAACGGAAAGCACTGGCCAGGAGGAGAGCTAGGGATCAGCTTCGGACGAGGACCCCAGACCCTTTAGAAGGCAGGAGGCATGTCGACGTTCAGACAGGTAATGCGCCAGGCGGAAAGGGAGGGGAATGAGGGGGGGCGGGCCGCCCCGGGTTCCACCCCAGAGGGGGGTGACACTTTAAAAAAAAATTTTTTTTTAATTTTTTTTTTTTAAATTTTAACTTCCTTGAAAAAAGAGATAATAGACACACACACACAACCCCCCACACCTCACAAAGTGGCACCATCAGGGGGGGGGGGTGACACTTTTTATTTTATTTTTTAACATTTTTTTTTTATTATTTTTTTTTAATTTTAACTTTATTGGGGGGAAAAGAGATAATAGACACACACACACAAAACCCCCACACCTCGTAAAGTGGCACCATCAGAGGGGGGTGACACTTTTTAATTTTTTTTTAATTTTTTTTTAATTAAAGTGGGGGGGTGACAAAAAAAATTCCGCCCCGGGTACCACCTGGGCTGGCTACGCCTCTGGGGGGGGGGGAGAATCTGCTGATTTCAGTTTCTCATCTCCCAACCATAAATTCTTTTTAAAAATCTTTTTAAAATTCGTCTAAAAGTCCCCTTTTGGACATGTTGAAGCAAAAGTGGTTCCTTTTTTAGAACGAGCCCAGGAGTCCCATTTCCAGCCCGGTTAGATTTGCATTGGGGTCGGGAGAGCTGCAAAACTGCCCCTATACTAGAGCATCCCAAATGCCGTTTCAGAACTGTACCTGGAAGAGCTCGCGGATCGTATCATCGAAGTGGACATGGAATGCCAAACGGACGCGTTTCTGGACAGGCCGGCAACGCCTCTCTTCATCCCCGCGAAGACCGGCAGAGATGTGGCCACCCAGATCTGGGAAGGAGATGTACGTTAGAACCGTAGAGTCGGCAGGGACCCCCAGCGGTCACTTAGTCCAACCCCCTCCGAGGCAAGCCTGGCGAGAGAGTTTCAGGCTGCCAGAACTCTGGTCTAGGCGGTACTTTGGACAGAGGCGCTTTCCTCCGCTGTGCCGAATTTCCGGGGGGTGGGGTGGGGTTGGATCCAGACTGTGTCCAATGCTGCTAGGGACACGGGTGGCGCTGTGGGTTAAACCAGTGTTTTTCAACCTTTTTTGGGCAAAGGCACACTTGTTTCATGAAAAAAATCACGAGGCACACCACCATTAGAAAATGTTAAAAAAATTAACTCTGTGCCTATATTGACTATATATAAAGTAATTCTCTTGAATAGGAATCAAATAAACACAAAGAAAGTATTTTATAATTACTTTATTATGAAATAGTAAGTAAACAGAAATATGAAAAATTATAAAATACTTTATTCAGTGCGCAACCTGGGCCTGTTTGGCTGAACACAAAGCTGATATTCTGGCTGGAATCGAAGAAAGACACACACGTAGCTCTTCGTCAACAGCTCCAGGCTGGAGTCTGGACCAATCACAGCCCGGACATCAGAAAAGTGGAGGGTGTCCCCCTGAGGAGCGCCAATCAGTGCCCCTGCTTGCCGAGGGTGGGGTCAAAAACCCCACCCCACCCATACCCAGGACACAGTCTGGCGCCCGCCTAGTGGGCGAAAATTTGACATTTTTTAAAAAAAATCTTTCGACTTTTTCAATTTTTCCCACGGCACACCAGGCAACATCTCGCGGCACACTAGTGTGCCGCGGAACAGTGATTGAAAAACACTGGGTTAAACCACTGAGCCTAGGGCAGTGATGGCTAACCTTGACACTCCAGATGTTTTGGGACTACAACTCCCATCATCCCTGACCACTGGTCCTGTTAGCTAGGGATGATGGGAGTTGTAGTTCCAAAACATCTGGAGTGTCAAGGTTAGCCTTCACTGGCCTAGGGCTTGCCGATCAGAAGGTCGGCGGTTCGAATCCCCACAACAGGGTGAGCTCCCGTTGCTCGGTCCCTGATCCTGCCCACCTAGCAGTTCGAAAGCATACCAGTGCGAGTAGATAAATAGGTACCGCTCCGGCGGGAAGTTTGTCCTCGATGTGCAAATGTTACGCTTTATAGGAAATCATTTCTCAAGACATTCCCTTATGCAAGCAAGCAATACAGTTTATTCGACCGTCCGTCAGAGCACAATCATTATCCATACAAAATTTAAAAATAAACCACATGTCTAAACATCTTGGAAAGCTTTACACTAAAATATACAATGAGAAGTAGATTATACATTCAGACCCATGCCAATACTGTCAATGTTAACCTTACGGCGTTTAAAGGCCAAAAAAAGAAATTTGGCCACCAAGAGGGTTGTGGTACCAGTGAAATTGCTCCGCAAAAACAAAACCTGTCTTTCTCTGTCTACTAGGTTAAGTTGGCATAAGAGTGGGACTATCAGTTTTTGTCTAAGATCGACATAAAATGGGCAGGTCAAAAGAATATGTTCCGTTGACTCAACCGTTCCCAGGGCACAGGGACAAAATCTCAGAGCATATGGGACTCCCCTGTATCTTCCCCACAAAACTGCCGTATCCAGAACGTTTAACCTAGCGGCTGTGAGGAGTCTACGGTATTCCACATAGTGGATTTCCGCCAGATAAGGGGCTGGTGAAGTCTGGAATATCTGATCCCCAAAAAACATCCCCGGTTTCACACGGGCAATGTCCTCTTGTCTAGCAATGTCCCTCAGTCTTTGAGAGATCACAACTTTAGCTTGACTGAATGTCATAGATCCCAGGAAGAGATGTGACAGTCCGCAGGTCCGCACTTCGTTTAAAGTCTCTTTTCCCCACGATGGTTGGAAGTCATCTATTCCCTTATGCAAAATGTCAGTCCACCTCTGATTTCTCCTCTTCGTTTCGCCCCCACCAGCTTTTCGATTTTGATATTGAAGTGAGGCCGATGCTGGAAGTCTTGGTCGGCAAAACCATCGAGCAAGCGTTGCTGGAAGTCATGGAGGAAGAGGAACTCGCTGACCTACAGGCACACCAGTACGCATACCACGAGCTGCGCTGTGCGGAACTCGCTGAGGTCCAGCGACTTGAAGAGCAAGAGCGGCGGCACAGAGAGGAAAAGGTACAGAGACCGGTGCTGCTAACTGGGCGGGGAGGGGAAAGAAGCAGTGGTTTTCAAGCCGTGTGGAGCATCTCCACCCCCCATAGCTGTCAACCCTCCCTTTTTTTGCGGGAAACTCCCTTATTCCAATGCCGTTTCCCGCTGCTATCCCGGATTGTTGATATCCCTTCAATTCCCCGGATTTCCAAGGAAGCAGCTCCTCTCCCTCCCTGCCGGCCAGGGAGGCTCCTCAGCTGCGTTGCTCGGCTGCCAATAAGGAGTCTGAGACCGACTGGGGGCGGAGCTTGCATGCCTTGTGCAGCCAGACCCTCACGCCCAACCAGACAGACAGCCTGCCTGCCGTCTACGCGCTCGCTCTTTCGCTCACCCGTTCGCGCGCAGCCTCTGGAGCGCAGGGTGGCGCGGCTACTTGGTGCCATTGCACCGCCCTCGCGGCATCCCTTATTTTCAAATCCGAACGTTTGGGGGGAAAATCCCTTATTTTCAAATCCGAAAGTTGACAGCTATGATTTCAGACCCAAAACAAAAAGACCCAAAACGAAACACAGAAGCTCCGCACAGGCTGTAATCTCACTGTATACAAGCGGAGAGCATTGTTGGCTGCTCGCTCTCCACCTTAGAGCAGATTTATGCCATGAGGTGCCACAGAAAGGCACTGGACATAGTGAAAGATCCGTCGCATCCTGGTCACCGTCTCTTTGAACTTTTGCCATCAGGACGGAGATACAGGACGATGACAACAAGAACAAGCCGTCTTAGAAACAGCTTCTTTTCCAGAGCGATCGCGGCCTTGAATGGGAAGCCTGGGCTTTGAAGTCATCTAATTTTACCTGTTATGTTTTATCATTGTTTTAATCAGTGTGTATGGTTTTAATCAGTGTTTTTGTAGTTGTTTTGTCTTTGCATGGAGTGCCCTATCTGGGTGGATGGAGCAGCCAAGTAATTTCGTTGTTCCCGAAGGGGACAATGACAATAAATATATTCTATATTCTATATTCTTGTACAGGTGACAATAAAGTATGTCAATTTTCCTCTCTCCGGCAGGAGCGTCGCAAAAAGCAGCAGCTGGAATTCCTTAAGAAGGAGAAAGAAACCTCGGAGAAGATTGCGGCTCGGGCGTTTGCTCAGCGCTACCTGTCGGATCTCATTCCTTCCGTCTTCGGCAGCCTCCGGGATAGTGGATACTTCTACGACCCCGTGGAGAGAGGTGTGTGGCTTGCTGTGTTTTGGGGTGGGGTGGGGGGGCTCCCATCCGGCTTTCAGGCTCCCCAGAAAAGGCATCTGTCTTGCCCAATGCAAGGTGGTCCTTTTAAATGAGATTCAGAGGCAATACAAACGCAAGTGAGTGAGAAGATTTTGTTCTAAACAGCAAGCAATATACCGTATTTTCCGCTCCATAAGACGCACTTTTTTCCTCCTAAAAAGTAAGGGGAAATGTCTGTGCGTCTTATGGAGCGAATGTGTGGTCCCCGGAGCAGAATTGCCCGGGGGCAAAAGCAGATCGTGCTTTTTTCTTTACAAAGAGGGAAGGAAGCCCGCTGATCAGGAAATGATCGATTGGGAGAGAGATAAGGGAGAGAGATTCCGGCCCCTCCCCCTTCCCCAGGCCTCCATTGTTGCATGTTCTGCAGAGGGAGGCTGTTTCCCCAGCAACATGTGACTGGCTGATTAGATTATCTGTCTGGAAACTGTAGAAATGGCTCCCATTCCTGAAGCTGCAGAACTGTGAGTTAAACCCCATAAAACAGGGTTTTTTCCCTTTGCAAAGTAAGCTCAACAACTTTGAGCTGATCCTCAAAAAATGGTTTTTTTCTCCTTTGCAAAAGAAGCTACAGAAATTTGAGCTGATCCTCAAAAAAATGGGGCTTTTCCCCTCTAAAAACTAGGTGCATCCTATGGTCAGGTGCGCCTTATAGAGGGAAGAATACGGTATACATTACCAGCTAGACTGGGGACTGGGAGCGGCCGCTGAGACCATATAACACCGGTCCTGAAAGACCTACATTGGCTCCCAGGACGTTTCCGAGCACAATTCAAAGTGTTGGTGCTGACCTTGAAAGCCCTGAACGGCCTTGGCCCAGGATACCTGAAGGAGCGTCTCCACCCTCATCGTTCAACCTGGATACTGAGGTCCAGCTCCGAGGGCTTTCTGGCGGTTCCCTCCCTGCGAGAAGTGAGGTTGCAGGGAACCAGGTAGAGGGCCTTCTCGGTGGTGGTGCCTGCCCTGTGGAACGCCCTCCCATCAGATGTCAAAGAAATAAACAACTATCTGACTTTTAGAAGATATCTGAAGGCAGCCTTGTTTAGGGAAGCTTTTAATGTCTGATGTTTGATTGTATGTTTAATATTTAGTTGGAAGCCGCCCAGAGTGGCTGGGGAAACCCAGCCAGATATGCGGGAGATAGATAGATAGATAGATAGATAGATAGATAGATAGATAGATAGATAGATAGATAGATGGATGGATGGATGGATGGATGGATGGATAGATAGATAGATAGATAGATAGATAGATAGATGGATGGATGGATGGATGGATGGATGGATGGATGGATGGATAGATAATAATTCGAAAGCACACCAAAAAGTGCAAGTGGATAAATAGGTAGCGCTCCGGTGGGAAGGTAAACGGCGTTTCCATGCGCTGCTCTGGTTTCGCCAGAAGTGGTACCTATTTATCTACTTGCACTGGTGTGCTTTTGAACTGCTAGGTTGGCAGGAGCTGGGACAGAGCAACGGGAGCTCACCCCGTCGCAGGGATTCGAACTGCTGACCTTCTGATCGGCAAGCCCAAGAGGCTCAGTGGTTTAGACCACAGCACCACACTGAAATTTGAAAGCCCAAAGTCCCCCAATTGGTTGCTAGGCTCCAGCTCCCACCAGCTGCTGCCTGCATGGGCAATGGTCAGAGATGATGGGAGGCATAACATAGCTCCCACAGGTGGGCCAAAGTCTCTTCATCCCTGGTCAAGAGAGAAGCTCATCCTTGTCACACCGCAGAGTGGGTGAGCTCTTTCTGCTTCCAGCCTCCGCTGCTCCACCAAACGGCCATCTGCACATGTGCAAAGTTGCAGTATTTCTCCATTTGGGTAATAATTTTTAAAATCTCTCCTTGTATTTCACAGACATCGAGACAGGCTTCTTCCCGGGGATGATGTCGGAGATAGAAGAGATCATGGAAAACCGGATCCTGGGCAGAACAATAGCTGACAGTAAGTTGAATTATCTGTGGGTGAAATTTGAAATGTTATTATTATGGTCAAAGACCAGTTCCAGCCCACATACAAAGAAATCTGTGGGTGGTTTTTTTTTTCATGTGCAAGTAAGGTTTGATGGCTGTTGTTTTCTTACAAAACGACGATGCAGAATTATATGTTTTTCTACATAAATGCAAAGCCCCATCAGTTCATTCTCTGGCAACTGCAGCCACCACCAGAAAACATCTCCCTCAGTTGCACGTTGGGGGGGCTCCTTGCCAATCAATCAATCAATTTTATTACAGCAAAAGCCAGCAACACAAAGCAACATACACTTGGGCAAAAAAAAAGGAAAGGCACAAATACAGGATGGGTGACACCTGGCTTGAGAGCAGTACATGTGAAAAGGATCTAGGAGTCTTGGTAGACCACAAACTTGACATGAGTCAACAGTGTGATGCAGCAGCTAAAAAAGCCAATGCAATTCTGGGCTGCATCCATAGGAGTATAGCATCTAGATCAGTGATGGCTAACCTTGACACTCCATATGTTTTGGAACTACAACTCCCATCATCCCTAGCTAACAGGACCAGTGGTCAGGGATGATGGGAGTTGTAGTTCCAAAACATATGGAGTGTCAAGGTTAGCCATCACTGATCTAGATCAAGGGAAGTAAAAGTACCACTGTATTCTGGTCAGACCTCACCTGAATACTGTGTCCAGTTCTGGGCACCACAGTTCAAGAAGGATACGGACAAGCTGGAACGTGTCCAGAGGAGGGCAACCAAAATGGTCCAAGGCCTGGAAACGATGCCTTATGAGGAACGGCTTAGGGAGCTAGGTATGTTTAGCCTGGAGAAGAGAAGGTTCAGGGGTGATAGGATAGCCATATTCAAATATATAAAAGGATGTCATATAGAGGAGGGAGAAAGGTTGTTTTCTGCTGCTCCAGAGAAGCGGACACGGAGCAACGGATTCAAACTACAAGAAAGAAGATTCCACCTCAACATTAGGAAGAACTTCCTGACAGTAAGAGCTGTTCGACAGTGGGATTTGCTGCCAAGGAGGGTGGTGGAGTCTCCTTCCATGGAGGTCTTTAAGCAGAGGCTTGACAGCCACCTGTCAGGAATGCTCTGATGGTGTTTCCTGCTTGGCAGGGGGTTGGACTGGATGGCCCTTGGGGTCTCTTCCAACTCTAGGATTCTATGATTTCTATGAATTTCTAACGCGACACAACTTTCCTTGCAGACTTAATCCGAGATATGGTGGAAATGAGGCTAGATTGTTACGAGCAAAAAGTGTTGCCGGTCCGGCCAGACGTCGTCCTGCCCCCCGGCCCGGAAGACGAGACGATTCCCTCCATGGAATTCTTGCTTGGCATTACCCCGGATTCACAGGTAGTCGTGGAACAGCTGGAAGACCTTGCCCAACTGGAAGCATTGGATCAGCCAGATCTTTCCGGCCAGTTGGAAGCCTTGGATAAGCTAGAAGCTCCTGGCGAACCCGAAGCCGCGGCACAGCCACCGATTTCAGACCAGCCGGAAGCCCCAGACCAGCCGGAATCTGCTCCGGATCAAGAAAAAACTACAGAAGAGCCGGAAGCCAAGGAGCCAGAACCACAGTGATGATTGAATGAATCAGGTAGGGCGTGTGTGAATTAGTTCTTCAGTCCCTAAAAGAATTATTATTCAATCAATCAATCAATCAAATCTTTATTACGGTCCAGAGACCCAACAATTCATTACAAAACAATACACAATTTCGACAGCCCGCCTTCAGGTTCCACAAGCATTTTGTTCAGGCTTAGGAATAGGGATCATTGGTTCTTGCAACCGCCGATAGAAACTTCGCCACTGCTAATGTCCTGTCATTTGTCCGGTCTTCCAGTAGGAACCTGACATAGTAAGCCTCTGATTTTCCCGGGAAAGGTACTAGCAAGGGTAATATCAGTTCTGCCCTGGCTTGCTCGAATTTCACACAGTGCAGCAAAATATGTTTTATAGAGTCAATGTCTTGGGCACATGAGCAGAGTCTGTCCTGGTATGGAACGCCTCTCAATCTGCCATCCAACACTGCGGAAGGAAAGACGTTAAGTCTGGCTTTTGGAAATAGCCTTTGGCAATTTGGAACTGCCAGATTTTTAATATAAGATGTTAACTTAAAGGCATGCCCATATTGTACTCCTACTGCCAGCGGACTGCAGGCTGCGTGTGATCGATGTCGCAAGTCACTGTGTACAGTCTCTGCTGCGCCTTCTTCACAAGCCCCCTTATGTTTGCACTCCAGGACAGATCCTCCTGTAATTCAATGCCCAGAAATCTGACCATTGTTACCCTCTCCACACAGATTCCATCAATCAAAAGTGGTTGGACATCGTTCTTCTTTCTCCTGAAGTCCACCACAAGCTCCTTTGTTTTCTTTGTATTTATGAGCAAGTTGTTAGCTCTGCACCACTTCGTCAGCTGCTCCACCTCATCTCTGTAGTTCGTTTCACCCTCCTTATCAGAGATGAGACCAATCATGGTTGTGTCATCTGCACAACTGCACATCTCTCAGGACCGGTGTTATGTGGTCCCGGCGGCCACTCCCAGTCACCAATCTGGCTGCCGCATTCTGGATTAATTGCAGTTTCCGGGTCACTAGATGTCGCCATTGGCCCTGATCCAGCAAGACCCTTTTTTTACATTCTTAGGTTTCCCTCTTCCCTTCCAGCCGCTTTTCCTTTTGTAAGGCTGCCTTCGTAAAAACAGCTTGGGGAGGTTGTTGTTGTTGTTTTGGCTGACGGGCAGAGTAAAATAATAATAATAATACTTCAAATAAAATAAAATAGAATGTGGTTCAAGGGAAACCATTATTGTTAGCAAGGGGGGACCCTCTCTCTCTCTCTCTGCTGATATTTATTGTTATTGTACAAGTACAATGAAATTGGATAATATAATAATAATAATAAAATTCATTTTTCATTTAAACAATTGTTTCCCCAACCAAAAGTGTACTCAACATGAGTAACAGCAGTAAAAGTAAAAATTCCCCCCCCCCCCGCAAGATGGCAGCATTGCCGCAGGGATGTTTACAGCAACCCTTCCTGTCTAGCCTGCGGGCTGAGATGCGAGAGAACTGCAGTGATTTCAGTTCTCTTCCTCTAGAATCAGCTTCAGTTTAGAGCAGGGGTCAGCAAACCTTTTCAGCGGGGGGGGGGGGGGCGGTCCACTGTCCCTCAGACCATGTGGTGGGCCAAACTATATTTTTTGGGGGGAAATATATATGAACGAATTCCTATGCCCCACAAATAACCCAGAGATGCATTTTAAATAAAAGGACACATTCTACTCATATAAAAACACGCTGATTCCCGGACCATCCGCGGGCCGGATTCTGAAGGCGATTGGGCTGGATGCGGCCCACGGGCTTTAGGTTGCCTACCCATGTTCTAATCTCCTACAGCAGAGGAGAAAGATAGGGGATAGAGGAGGATAGAAGTACAGATATTCAATTGTGTTGCACAATCCGCCACAATGTTTGCTACAACCCTAGGTGGGTTGTATTAAAAGGTGCCAGAACTTGGCGTGAACATCTCCCTCATTCTCTATGGCACCCACCTGAGAGCTGAGTTCCAGCTGGGGGGGAAAGCCCTGGTACATAGCTGTCAGCTTTCGGATTTGAAAATAAGGGATGCGGCGAGGGCGGTGCAATGGCACCAAGTAGCCTCGCCACCCTGCGCTCCAGAGGCTGCGCGCGAACGGGTGAGCGAAAGAGCGAGCGCGTAGACGGCAGGCAGGCTGGCTGTCTGGTTGGGCGTGAGGGTCTGGCTGCACAAGGCATGCAAGCTCCGCCCCCAGTCGGTCTCAGACTCCTTATTGGCAGCCGAGCAACGCAGCTGAGGAGCCTCCCTGGCCGGCAGGGAGGGAGAGGAGCTGCTTCCTTTGAAATCCGGGAATTTAAGGGATATCAACAATACGGGATAGCAGCGGGAAACGGCATTGGAATAAGGGAGTTTCCTGCAAAAAAAGGGAGGGTTGACAGCTATGCCCTGGTAACATGATATCTGCAGCACTTGGGAGGGAGGGACTTGTTCAGCCTAGAGTCTCCGTCACGTAATCGAGGTCAATTTCCACATCTTAGACTTAAAGCGCATAGCTTCATCTGAAGAATTCTTGGAGTGGTAGTTCTGTCAAGGATATTTGATTGATTGATTGAATTTATATACCACCCTATACCCGGGGGTCTCAGGGTGGTTCGTAGAATAAAACCATAGGTAAAGGGACCCCTGACCATTAGGTCCAGTCGTGTCCGACTCTGGGGTTGCGGCGCTCATCTCGCTTTATTGGCCGAGGGAGCCGGCGTACAGCTTCCGGGTCATGTGTCCAGCATGACTAAGCCGCTTCTGGCGAACCAGAGCAGCGCACGGAAACGCCGTTTAACTTCCCGCCGGAGTGGTACCTATTTATCTACTTGCACTTTTTTTTGTGCCATTCTCTTTCCAGGGATTCCAGGAGGTCGCACCAACGCGT
Organism: Darevskia nairensis; assembly: GCA_034642065.1. Taxonomy (NCBI): domain Eukaryota; kingdom Metazoa; phylum Chordata; class Lepidosauria; order Squamata; family Lacertidae; genus Darevskia; species Darevskia nairensis. The sequence goes on along the minus strand of JAWWNI010001607.1, from coordinate 3,356 downwards.
TGGTGCCAACCGACAAAACGCCGCTTTTAATTGGTCCTGGGGCAAGCAATAAATTGAAAGCTGCGGTTTTTCAAAAATACGTGCGAGGTCTCTGCTCTTATTCGCCCCCTCCGGAAAAAAACTCGGCGCTGAGAAACGTCCCACTAGTTTTCAACGAATTCCTCTTCTTTTTAAATTTGTGCATGCTCCCATTAATTGTTTGCAACTTAAATGTGCCTAAATAAATCCCATACAGCATCTGGTAGAAGTTTGTTGTTATTTAAGTTCTGTTGAAGCCAGCGAGATACAATTTAGCCAGAGCTAAACTTGTGGAGTGGGTTTGATTTCAATGGGACTAGGAGTGGTAACAAAGTTCTGCCAGATCTGTGTGTTGACCTTTAGAAAGTTTTCAGCAATCTTTGCATTGTTTTAACCATAGTTATTTGCATTATAACCATAGAGTCTGCATTATTTGACCATAAAATGTGTTATTTTTTTAGAGAATGTTTGTGTGTATGTGCATGCATATATATATTTAGAAAGTATATGCATGCACATATATATATTTTAGGAAGCTTAGGATAATTTCATTTTTGCCTAGTTGCCTTACAAGTCTGATTAATTCATGACTTCAGCAAAAAAATGAGGTTTTTCTTTTAATGTTATTTTCCTAGTACGAAAGAAATCATTGTGGAGATAAATAGATTGGTTGTTGTTGTTGCTGTTGTTGTTGTTCGTTGTTGCTCTCTTCCTCCCCCACCTCTGAACCTGTTTAATTATTTCGTTTCAAATGTTTATCTTCGAAAAGCACTATTTGTGTTTTATCCCATAAAGCATTGCCGTTCAGTCGTATGCTTAAATAACTTTAATGCATTTCCATGTTTGTGTTTTGCCTATGATTGTATCCATCATTTTAAGATGAATTTTGTTTTTATGCAATGGTATTATATGTAGGGGTTTTTTCCTGGGGTGTTATGTGTGTGGTGAATTGACCAAGAGCTCATCCAGACCTGCGCTTGTGCCATGTCTAGAAAGCACGGGTCGAAGCCGTTTTCTGCTTGTCCCAACTGCCCTTCATCAATAAATCAATAAATCGGATTCAGCAGTAAAGTTCCGGTTTCCCCAGGGGAAAACGTCAAAGGCAAATGCGGGTGAGCCCAAAGACAGCGAAATCTCCCATCCTTCACATTTTCTCCTTCTCGTACAAAGCGAATCATTGGCGAGGGAGCAGAAAGGCTGATATTTCCGTCTCCTTCCAAGGATGCCCGCCGCACGTCTCCAGAAGAGCTCTACTCAGAACGAACCCGCCGAAATGAAACGGCTCGGATCCATTCCATGGATGAAATGGATCCGAGTCGTTTCGTTTCGGTGGTGGGCGTTTGACTCTGAATATGACCAGCGCTGGGTACAAGCCCGTGCATCTAAGTTGAAATAAGTTAGTGCTCCCTTTTAACGTTTGATCTCTTAGGAGACATCCTGTTTAAGAAACGGGAGCGTTTATCCTTTCTTCTTCCTGCGTTTTTTTCCCTTCCCCAACAATTTAGCACCGCCCTTTGGAGCAGCAATAAATATGGGTGGAAAACAGGCTTGTGTGATTGCAGCTCTGGGGTCCCTACACAAATGTCGGCTCCTGGATGGCAGGACTTCAGATGCAATGCTAAAAGCTGCTACCGCCTCCTCTAAGGGAAGGATGGCCATAGCCAGTGGGCTCTGGCAGATGCCAAGGGGCTGTCCTTCCCCCTAACCCTCCTCCCTGCCCCATTGCTGCCGCCACCTCCCCTTCCTCTTTCCGGGGTACAAAGGGTCCAGCGGTCAAGGTTTGCTGTGACCCAAACTCCCTCCTCGAGGCAGCGGCAACGGAACAGGGATCTATCCAGACCCATCAGCCCAGCCCCTGTGGCCAAGGAATGATGGGGGTTTGGCTCACAGTCTGCCAAACGCCTGCCATACTTGAAAGAACAGCGGAAGCTCTTTGGTGTCACTAAGTTCGTTGCGGCGAATGTCTGCTTATTGTCGAGGGGAGCGATCTGCCCGTTCAGAAAAAAAAGCACACTTGTAGCATCCCGGAATAGATGCCCCTGATCCAGGCTCAAAGGAAGGAGACGCAATCTCGCCTCCTCTCTTGAGCGGCTGGATTTCCAAAGGCAGGGAGCTTGGTTTTCCTTACACCAGGCCTTGGGAACCTGTGACCTGCAGGACTCCAGTTCCCAACAGCCCCAGCAACGTGGCCCATAGAGAATGTAATCCAGAGATATCTGCTGGACCACAGATTCCCAGCTCCCACTTTGCACAGTGATTTCTCCTTTCTGAAGTGCTACGGCTATTATTCTGTGCTTTTTCCAAACGCGTAGGTCAGCTCTGGAAACGTATTCAATGTCAAATCTGTTTTTCTCCTACCCGCCTTGCACCCCACCCCCACCCCAAAAAAAGCATTTTGTGTGACTGAAAATAAAGAAGATACCACAAAGTGATTCTGTTGTCAAGTACCGTATTTTTCGCTCTATAAGGCGCACCTGACCATAGGACAAACTAGTTTTTAGAGGGGGAAAGCCCCATTTTTTTGAGGATCAGCTCAAATTTCTGCAGCTTCTTTTGCAAAGGAGAAAAGCCCCATTTTTTGAGGATCAGCTCAAATTCTGCAGCTTCTTTTGCAAAGGAGAAAAGCCCCATTTTTTGAGGATCAGCTCAAAAATTGTTGAGCTTACTTTGCAAAGGGAAAAAAAACCCTGTTTTATGGGGTTTAACTCACAGTTCTGCAGCTTCAGGAAGCCATTTCTACAGTTTCCAGACAGATAATCTAATCAGCCAGTCAAACAGCCTCCCTCTGCAAGGGAGCGGGCCTGGACTCTCTCTCCCTTATCTCTCTCCCCGATCGTTTGCTGAGCAGCTGCTCAGCGGGCTTCCTTTCAACACCCCCTTCTCTCTCTTTTTTTAAAAAAAGCTCGATCTGCTTTTGCCCCTGGGCAGTTCAGCTCCAGGGACCACACATTCGCTCCATAAGACGCACAGACATTCCCCCTTTTTAGGAGGAAAAGCGCCAAACTACAGTGAAGAACGTGCTTGATTTATCTTAACCCTCTTAACCAAAGTTTATACTTTACAATATTATTTGGAATCATCCCCCAAAATTTTACGAAAATATCTCTTGGAAGATTCTTCAAAGTCTAGTATCATATGATGTGGCTAAAGTTTTGTACTTTAGCTATTGAGAAGCGTAAATCTCTTATTGAATAACACATTGTAAAGCTCTTTTGTGCAATTGTTTTATTTTTGATGACGTTGTTACCGATTTTACCTGTTTGGATTTATGGCTTTCTGTGCTGCTGGCTTTTGCCGTAATAAAACTAATTGAATTGATTGAAAATTGAAGCCAAAGC
>JAWWNI010001606.1:0-104136 GCA_034642065.1 Darevskia nairensis | reverse complement strand
AAGACTTTGGCCACCTCATGAGAAGAGAAGACTCCCTGGAAAAGACCCTGATGTTGGGAAAGATGGAGGGCACAAGGAGAAGGGGACGACAGAGGACGAGATGGTTGGACAGTGTTCTCGAAGCTACCAACATGAGTCTGACCAAACTGCGGGAGCCAGTGGAAGACAGGAGTGCCTGGCGTGCTCTGGTCCATGGGGTCACAAAGAGTCGGACACGACTAAACGACTAAACAACCACAACAAAAAACATGAGCCTTTCTAGATGATACACTGCTCACTGTGAGGTATTGGTCACTATACTCTGACGTAAAAGATATTCATTCTGGGCCCAATCCAGTGGGATGATGATTTCAAATTACTTCATCTCCAATAAAAGGAGAGGGGTACACGCTGGTCTAAACTTGTAAGACGAACCCCGCTGGGCTAGAACAAAGGCCCACTTATGCCACAAGAATCTGATTTGCCCAAGATCACAGGGATTTGGATCCAGCTTAGAATAACACAACAGTCGAGTTGGAAGGGAACCCAGGGGTCATCTAGTCCAACCCCCTGCAATGCAGGAATCTCAGCTAAAGCATCCATGGGAGATGGCAGCCTAACCTCTGCTTGGAAACCTCCAAGGACGGAGAGTCCATAACCTCCCAAGGGAGACTGTTCCACTGTTGAACAGCTCTTACTAGGTCTTAATCCAGCAGCTGCTGTTTTTCTCCTTTTTAAAGGACTGTCAGCTGAATAGAGCAGTGTGCATGCACACAAAAGCTTATGCCAAGAACAAACTTAGTTGGTCTCTAAGGTGCTACTAGACAATTTTTTTTATATTTCAACTGCGTCAGACCAACACAGCTACCTACCTGAATCTAGGGCATTTTGCGGAGTTTAATCACCTGCCTTTTATCTCATCAATCCAAACCTAACATCTGCTAAGGTGAGAGTTTGGAACAGGCGGATATTGGGCTGTCCCGGGGCTACGTTGGTGCAAGTCCTTCATCCCAGCTCAGGCAGGACCACATTGGTGGAATATTAAAATGGTGGAACTTAAGCCGGCATTAAAAGTTAAAGGTAAAGGGACCCCTGACCATTAGGTCCAGTCGTGGACGACTCTGGGGTTGCGGCGCTCATCTCGCTTTATTGGCCGAGGGAGCCGGTGTACAGCCTCCGGGTCATGTGGCCAGCATGACTAAGCCGCTTCTGGCGAACCAGAGCAGCACACGGAAATGCCTTTTACCTTCCTGCCAGAGCGGTACCTATTTATCTACTTGCACTTTGACGTGCTTTTGAACTGCTAGGTTGGCAGGAGCAGGGACAGTATCAGGAGCCCACCCCGTCGCGGGGATTCAAACTGCCGACCTTCCGATCAGGAAGCCCTAGGCTCAGTGGTTTAGACCACAGCGCCACCGGCATTGAGTCCCCCCAAAAGAGTGTTCCGGGAGCAGGACAAGGGCGAGAGAAACTTAAACCATTCCAAACCTTCTCAGCTCTGCCACGTGACCGAGAAACCTGGCGCAGCTTGCGCGGGGCGAACATCTAAGGGCACCACGTTGACTACTCCTGTCTCCTTAGCGGCGCACCTCTCAGGGCATCCGTTCACGGAGCTGTGGGAGCCTGTTTAGCCCCCCGCGACCCACAATGCAGACCTCGGAGACAGCAGAGTCACGAAACACTTGCCAGTTGGCAAGCAGCGAGCCTGATATAGTGCGGCGAGCTTGTTAAAGCTGCCTTGCCCTGTCCTGCAATTACCCATGTGAATTACTTTTTCTCTGGACAAAATGCAATTATATATATTAAAGAGATGGACAAATTGGCTGGTCTCCCAATAGATCTCCCTCCTCTCCCTCCCCTACCTCACTTTCAGATTAATTATCCACCCTCTGGCGGGCTTGGGTGGGCCAGCAGAACAGCAAATGTTGCAATATTTCTTACTTATTTATCTACTGGGTAGCATCATGCTTAATTACTAGGGGTCTCTCTCTCTCTCTCTCTTCCCCTCTTTCTCTCTCTTGGGCTAGAGGCCAAGGCAATGCCTTCCCGACACCAGGCCTTATTAGAGGCTTTGCTAATGAAAATGCATGTTAAGAGTTACATATTTTATAGCCGCTGTGCTTTGCTCGCGGCTCCCAGGCATCGAGGAACGAATAAGCCGGCGCCAAGGAAAAACAAAACCAAACAAAACCCAAGCACTGCGAATTTAGCAGGGCAGTGTCAGGTGGGAGGGCAGCAGCTTGCATGCAGTTAGAACCAGCAGCAGTTTCAAGGAATGGATCTCGGCTCTGCTTTGTTCCTGCAGGTGAAAGGCCAGCCAACTGCCTGCACCACCTGTGTCCATGTTTTCGCAACAGCAGCCGCTCCCCGTCGAAACCAACGGGCTTCTGGACTGCAGAACGGCCAAAATGGGCTCAGGTCAATAGATCAGCTACAGTACTCCGGCTGCTTCCCTTCCTCCTGGTTTCCGTGTTATGGTGCACAATGGAGCTGGCTGGGGACACTGCAAAGGTGCGCTATTACGTGTCACTAGCCAGAAGGCGAACTTGTACCGTGGGCTTTCTGGAAGCTGCAGCCGAATCCTAACTCTTGCGTACCTTTGGGGGTGAAGTCAAAACTGTTGGAAGGTTGCAGCGCCTGCTGTGGCTGCAGAGACATACCAGGCCCAGCTCTGTGTTACAAAGATGTCAGCAAATGTGATATTTTGTTGTTTAGTCGTTCAGTCGTGTCCGACTCTTCGTGACCCCATGGACCAGAGCACGCCAGGCACTCCTGTCTTCCACTGCCTCCCGCAGTTTGGTCAGACTCATGTTGGTAGCTTCCCAATTGTGAATTCCACCGCACCCCCCTAGTTCTTAATGCAAATTAAGAACTGGGGAGTGAGGTGGAATTCACAATTAATCAACTGCATACACACACACACACACACACACACACACACACACACACACAGTGTCATACCTCATGTTGTGAACGCTGCAGGTTATGTGTTTTCGGGTTGCGCTCTGCGCCGAACCTGGAAGTACCGGAATGGGTTACTTCCGTGTTTGGCACTCGCACATGCGCAGAAGCGCCGAATTGCGACCCGCGCGCGCAGATGCGGCGCTGCAGGTTGCGAACGCCTTCCCGCATGGATCGCGTTCGCAACCCAAGTGTGTGTGTGTGTGTGTGTGTATAAAATATACACACATACACAAATAATTTGGAGGTCTCAGCACTGACTAGTTTTGCTTCCCTGCACATCTGTCACAAATCAGCTCACGCACGTATCGCCCGACGTGTCCGAATGATGGAAACTCAGCTCGCCGCCGCCACCCTACAGATAATGTGGCGAAACACAGCTAATACTGATTGATGGAGGCAAGGGAAGCCCAGCAAATAAATGATAATTTCTCGGGAATCACGAGGCCACGTCCTCAAAATTCTTGCTCTGTCTTATTCCTTTTCCGTACCTTCTAATGTTGGTCATTTATCACACACGTCAGGAAGCTGGTTGGTGCAGACACCCTTGCCAAGCAGAATGCTTCATCTACGCTTCTGCAGACTTAAGGACACGGTTCTCCGAGTGGAGGCTCAAAAAATGTGGGCAATTAGAAAAGGGACTTGACGCCTGTCCCAAATTTGCACACTTTGACCATTGCTGCTGTCCCCCCCCCCCCCCCCGGTATTGGCTGAACTTTCTTCTTGGGCCTAAGTGCCTTTAAAGATAATGGCCATATTAAAGCACTTATTCAATAGTGTAGAGTGTCACACCTTGATGAGCATTCCCTCTGACCAGACCCCCGGGGGGGGGGGGAGGAGAGAACATAGGAGGAAGAAACAAGTCATGCTGGATCAGGTCGAATGACACATTCAGAGTGAGAGCCAGTGTGGTGTAGTGGTTAAGAGCGGTAGACTCGTAATCTGGTGAACCGGGTTCGATTCCCTACTCCTCCACATGCAGCTGCTGGGTGACCTTGGGCTAGTCACACTTCTCTGAAGTCTCTCAGCCCCACTCACCTCACAGAGTGTTTGTTGTGGGGAAGAAGGGAAAGGATAATGTGAGCCGCTTTGAGACTCCTTCGGGTAGTGATAAAGCAGGATATCAAATCCAAACTCCTCCTCCTCCTCCTCTTCTTCTTCTTTTCCAAAAGCGTACAGCCCTTGTGTCCAGCACATGAATGCAACAGGCTTCTCACACTGCAATTCAGGGTTGAGTACGCTTCCTCTGAAGAAGGTCCTATATACAGGTGACTCCCCATTTACGCAGAGGTTGCATTCCAAACCCAATCGTGCAAACTCTTCTTTCCTTTGGACCACACCAGCGAGGCTGAGAGAGGGCCTTGTCTTCTGGGCAGCCAAAGACCTCCATACACACTGCTCAGGCTTGTGCTAATGCAGCGGTTTGACTTCACCCCCGGAGGTGTACTCCACTGTCTGCTGAGGCAGGCGGATGCAACAACTTCTTCACAGAACAGTTATTAAACTACAGAATTCTCTACTACAAGATATAACGGTCGGTACCAACATAGATACAGTGGTGCCTCGGTTTCCGAACGTAATCCATTCCGGAAGACCGCTCGAGTTCCGAAACGTTCGAAAGCCGAAAACTCAATACGGAAAACTCAATACAGAAGCCACATGGCATGTTTGACTTCTGAGGCACGTTCGGAAACTGAAGCATTTACTTCCGGGTTTACGGCGTTAGAAAACCGAATAATAATAATAATAATAATAATAATAATAATAATGTATTATTTATACCCCGCCCATCTGGCTGGGCTTCCCCAGCCACTCTGGCTGGCTTCCAACAAAATATTAAAATACAACAATCCACCAGACATTAAAAGCTTCCCTAAATGTTCATCAACGGAGACATTCGAAAACCGAGGTACCAGAATAGAATAGAATAGAATAGAATAGAATAGAATAGAATAGAATATATTTATTGTCATTGTCCCCTTTGAGGACAACGAAATTACTTGGCTGCTCCATCCACCCAGATAGGGCACTCCACGCAAAAACAAAACAACTACAAAAACACTGATTAAAACCATACACACTGATTAAAACCATACAATGATAAAACATAACAGGTAAGATTAGATGACTTCAAAGTCCAGGCTTCCATTCAAGGCCGCGATCGCTCTGGAAAAGAAGCTGTTTCTAAGACGGCTTGTTCTTGTTGTCATCGTCCTGTATCTCCGTCCCGATGGCAAAAGCTCAAAGGACGGTGACCAGGATGCGATGGATCTTTTACTATGTCCAGTGCCTTTCTGTGGCACCTCATGGCATAAATCTGCTCTAAGGTGGAGAGCGAGCAGCCAACAATGCTCTATGCTTAGGAATGGGTGGGGGACAGTTAGGGAAATTCATGGAGGATTAATTAGCCATGGTGACTGTATTACCTCTGCTATCAGACACACTATGCCTCTGAAAGCCATGTTATGGGAATCACACACAGGAGAATGTCACCGGACTCATGTCCCGCTTGCAGGCTTCTCATAAGCATCTGGTTTCCCGCTGTGAGAAAAGAAGGCCGGAGCGGATAGGCCTTTAGTCAGATTGCAGCAGGACTCGATTTAGGTTCATCAGGGAGAACATGTGCCTCAGGAACACAGAGGTGGGAAACGACACAAAGGGAATCAAAGGAGCAGAAAGGGGGCAGGTAACTGTGCATGCTTCAATTCAATTTCAGAAATCCTCCTAGTTAAACTGGGACTCAGGAGCGGCGCGGTGCAGGGCAGAGGAACAATGCAGGGGAAGAACCAAAGAAACCCGCTCATCGCTGCTCTGAATGTCAGGTGCCTGGGGACAAACGAAGAAAGCTACCACTTTCCCAAGCTCTGCTTGTGAGGTTACAAAGACATCTGGCTAGCTGCTGTTGGGGAAAGGATGCTAGACTAGTTTGGCCTTGGTCTGATCCGCCGAGTTTGATTTCCTCTTTTTTTTTGTAATATCTTTATTACCCTATATACTCGAGTATAAGCCTAGTTTTTCAGCACATTTTTTGTGCTGAAAAAGCCGCCCTCGGCTTATACTCGAGTGAGGCAGGCAGTGGCTCCTATGGAGCTTTCCCAGGTTTTTTTGTGGTAAAATTGGGTGCCTCGGCTTATATTCGGGTCGACTTATACTCGAGTATATACGGGTAGTTTAAATTACACACTTAAAAAGTTCACAATCTCAACCTCACAGGTATTAAGAAAGCAACATAAAAGAGAAAAAAGATAAAAGAGAAAGAGAAAGAAGGGGGGGAAGAAAGAAAGACAAAGAAATCAAACAAAATACATACAACTTATATACATATCCATTAAATTTTAAAACTAAACACATTTGACTTACATAGTCAACTTTCTAACTCACACATACAAGTCTTCCGATCTTTCTCAATGTACATTTCACTTTATCCTTATTTTCCCGCACAGTTTTGCTCCTGTGTATTACTCCCTCTACATTCAAGTGTATCTCTTATTTATAAAGATTACAAGTGTCCCTCTAGTTCTGCTAGTATGGTCTTATTGTTGTAGTGTATTTTTATATATTCCTTAAATATTGTCCATTCTCCACTGATTTTCTGCTTTGTTTCTCCTCTAATTTTCCCCATCAATTTTGCCAGCTGTAGATAATCTAACATGAGTATCTGCCAATCTGTGATTGTACAGTACGAGTTTGATTTCCTAACGCCAAAAGGTACGCTGCCCACGCTTGCTTTCGACGGGGGAAGGAAAGAAAGGGAAATAGCAGGCTGCGGTTAATTCCCCTTTTTGTTTCTAGGTCTTGCTCTGCCCGCCCCAAAGTCGGGATATTTTTAAACCTATGTTTTGCTGCGCTAAAACGAAGCACTCTCTTCTCGCCAATTTGCCCCAGGGACTGAATGTTAAGTCCACTAAAGGGTTTCTGTGCATATATATATATTCTCCCCCTCTCCCTCTCCTTTAAATGCATGCGAACACTTGCAGAAGACTAGAGGAAACAACAATTATGCAACCTTTGGAGTTCAAGTCGCAGGCCCTTTCGCTTGTAAGCAGGAAGCCGCTTTATGTTCAGTATATTACAGTCTCTGCTTTTCTAGCTGGGGGCAAGGCCGGTGCTGGCTTTTGAGTTTCGCTGCAAATGATACGTTGAAGGCCATTTTAGAAACAAGGGACAAATCATGTTCACGAGCGCATATTAACTTGGAAGGCCAGGCAGTAGCCACAGAGGTGGGTGGAAACAGCTGCAGGAGCCTGGCTCCTTCGAGGATATTCCTGCTGCCTCCCTTCTTGACTTTTCAGCTTTCTTTCATTTTCTCCCCCTCCCCCTGAAAGATGCCTTTAGCCCTTTTTCCCAGGAAGCTATCGGGAAACACAAGCACGTGGTATTCAAATGAGAAACTGAAAGCAAGAGCGAGTCTTTCCCTGTCTCCCTCCTATTGTTGTGGCCAAGGAGTGCAAGCGCTCTAGGACTTGGGCTGTGTGGCACTTACTTCTTTAAATCAGAGCTTTCCAAACTCTGGATACGTTCCAGCTTCTCAGTATCCTTCTTGAACTGTGGTGCCCAGAACTGTGTCCAGTTCTGGGCACCCCAGTTCAAGAAGGATACTGACAAGCTGGAACATGTCCAGAGGAGGGCAACCAAAATGGTCAAAGGCCTGGAAACGATGCCTTATGAGGAACGGCTTAGGGAGCTGGGTATGTTTAGCCTGGAGAAGAGAAGGTTAAGGGGTGATATGATAGCCATGTTCAAGTATATAAAAGGATGTCATATAGAGGAGGGAGAAAGGTTGTTTTCTGCTGCTCCAGAGAAGCGGACACGGAGCAATGGATTCAAACTACAAGAAAGAAGATTCCACCTAAACATTAGGAAGAACTTCCTGACAGTAAGAGCTGTTTGACAGTGGAATTTGCTGCCAAGGAGTGTGGTGGAGTCTCCTTCTTTGGAGGTCTTTAAGCAGAGGCTTGACAGCCACCTGTCAGGAATGCTTTGATGGTGTTTCCTGCTTGGCAGGGGGTTGGACTGGATGGCCCTTGTGGTCTCTTCCAACTCTATGATTCTATGCACGCCTCACAAACGCTGTTATATTGTGTCTTTGACGAGGGAGTGCATAGCAGCCACATACGTAGCAAAAGGCATCAGGCTTGTTTACACTGTTATAAACAAAATCTGCCCTTATTCCCTCATGGGGTACACAAGAGCCCTTATAGAGTCCTTTGTAGGTTCTCCACCGGTAGGAGAAAATAACAGAGGCCAACCAGAGAATATTGAGAAGCAAAGCAGCTAGTAAGCCTGATCTTTATTAGAGCTGTTGCAGCAGGGTGCTCCCCTCACATGCAGGAGAGAGGAGGTGGACCCAGAACAAAGGTGTGTCTGCCATTATATAAAGGTAAAGGGGCCCCTGACCATTAGGTCCAGTCGTGACCGACTCTGGGATTGCGGCGCTCATCTCGCTTTATTGGCCGAGAGCGGGTGAACAGCTTCCGGGTCATGTGGCCAGCATGACAAAGCCGCTTCTGGCGAACCAGTGCTTTCGAACTGCTAGGTTGGCAGGAGCTGGGACCGAGCAACGGGAGCTCACCCCGTCACGGGGATTCGAACCGTCAACCTTCTGATCGGCATGCCCTAGGCTCTGTGATTTAACCCACAGCGCCACCCACGTTCCCTGCCCTTATATAGACATCTTGAAATTCCATGCCATGGAGCTCAAGATCACCCCTCCATACATCATACATACATCACAGAAGGGGTGTAGGCCAAGACCACCCTCCAGATACATCATACCTACAGCTTGTAGATACTGTGTATCCCAAGGGAATACCTTTTTTGCATACCTCCAACTGTACGTATATACATGTCATTTTCAATGCTATACATGTCATGTTCAGTGCTGTATAAGTCACATTTATACTCATATTGTACTACTTTGGCTATGTGTTTAATAAAATATTGAATTCTTGCATTGTGAAAACAAAGATTATGGTGAAAAGTGAAAAATATGAATTGCAAAAAAACCTAGAGCTTACAAAACAAAATCAACTTCAGATATGAAATCAGCACGTCGAAATTAGGTTAGAACAACTGCAGGTGTCAATGCAACCAAAAAATTGTTTCCAAGTGTTATGCTTAAATGGCAAAAATGACCGGAAGAATCAGAAATCAGGAAGAGCAAAATTTTGATAAAGAATGAGGGAAATTTAAAATTTATCTTAAAAACCATTGCAAACAGTTAAAATTGTTAGTAGGATCGGAATAACACTTGTAGTTTAATGGTGAATTTTGGATATACAGTATTTTCCTGTGTATAAGACTACTTTTTAACCCAGGAAAATCTTCTCAAAAGTCGGGGGTCGTCTTATACGCCGGGTCGTATTTCTTATATGGCGAGTATATCCCAAACTCTATATTTTAACTGGAAAAGCTGGGGGTCGTCTTATACGCCCAGTCATCTTATATGCCGGAAAATACGGTAATGGAGATGCAAAAGATTTGGATTATTATAAAAGATGCAGAAGGAAATGACTAACAATAGCACTTTGGATTTTGAACGTTTTGAAAGTTGAACGGACCTCCGGACCAGATTCCGTTCTACTTCCAAGGTACAACTGTGTATAGATAGATAGATAGATAGATAGATAGATAGATAGATAGATAGACAGACAGAGAGAGAGAGAGAGAGAGAGAGAGAGAGAGAGAGAGAGATTTCCTTATGTTTGGATTTTTGCAGTGAAAGCCGTCCTTTGAATGAGGTAGGTCAAGTCACGGTATTTTCACCCGCACCCACCCACTTCGAGAAAAACTCTGGCTAACAGTCAAAAAGTGTTAGCTTTTTAACAGCTTCATACGTACGGATGTACTCAATTGCACACTGATGTATGCAAGTTCTTCGCTTTTATGGGTAGGAGTTAAGAGCAAGTCTTGGGGAAAAACTGCCCTTCTTAAGAAGCCCCATTGTTTGCGGGCCATAAAGATTTTATATCCGCGTGCCAAAATATACAAACAGTTCGGTACGCACCCCCTCTCCGAACCCCCCCCCCCACGGCACCAGCTAATTTATACTCTGCACTGTTAAGGCTTACATGGAAATACGAGCCAGGCAGTTCTATAATGTGAAACAGGAACAAAACATGCTTTGCTTACATTATCCGAGGGCCCAAGAACATTATACACCTAACAGAGGGTGCTCAGTCTTATATAAAGGGCAGAAACTCAAACCATACTGACTCGGGTTTCCAGGTTTGCAGGGGCAGGTTCCTCCGGTAACAACTCCGGGTAACACTGCAAGCCTTGTCGCAAAAGGTTGAATTCGGGTCTTGGGAGAAATGTAATAGCAACCACCCCCCTCCCTCCCAAAAAAATGCATGTGAATTAAGTTTTAAATTATGTAAACCTTTCCTTGACCCCCAAGCTAAAGTAATTATGCCAGTCAATGAACCTTTTGTAGAAACTCTTAGATCAAGAGAAGCTACCTAGCTGAAATGCTGAGCAAATTGACAAGCTGTGGTGGAGGGGGAGTGGCCGTGAGGAAACAAGGCCTGGTGGAACAATGGACACACACTGGGTATATATATATGTACTAGTGAATTTAGCCCGTTAAAAACGGGCGCTAGCGGTGGTGGCGGCCGGCGCTCCACGGGCCAAACACCTCCCGGCTGCCGCGCTTTCCCCTCCCCTCCCCCGCCCCTTCCCCTCCTGCCGCTGCTGCCCCCCACCTCAGCCCGCTTTCCTCGCAGGACGTCGGGAGCCACTTCGGGAAGCACAGAGGCTTGGGGGGGGGCGGCCAGAGACAAAATGGAGGCGAACGGGAGCAGCGGCAGCAGCAGCGACTCGGTGGCCGGCGCTGGCCCGGCCGGCTCCTCCACCGCCGGTGCTGCCTCCGCCGACGTGCCCAGCGTCAGGGCCGAGCGGGAGTCTTGGCAGGGCAGCTCCAGCTCCGTGCGAGGCGGCGGCAGTGACCGAACTGACGACACGCATGCGCCGCCGCTGCCTCTCGGACATGCCCCCTCTCCCGCCGTCCAATCCCTGTGTCAGTGGGGCGCATGCGCAGTTGCGAATTCCACTGACACACGGAAAGTACAGACGGACACAGGCACTTTTTTATATAGGATGTATTTAATGGGAAAAGAAGAAAAATAGAAGTAAATTTGATGCTACTCGTTTTCAATAGTGCATGAGACCAAAGGAAAAGTAACCTCCTTATGCAACAACTGGCATGCTTTTGGTATGCTTGTGGTGCAAATAATAATAATAATAATAATAATAATAATAATAATAATAATCCTGCTATTTTTCTAGAAAAAGATGTGCCAGAACTCACCATGAACGCCATTGACTTATAATGGCAATTGTGCCCACCTGAGAGGTGCTGGAACTGAGTTCTGGTGAGTTCTGACTGAAAAAAGTCCTGATGGTGATAATAATAATTCACACACATATCCTATGGGCTACACTTGTTTTTCACATTTAAAGGCAAACCTACCTAATCCACACTTTTTGAAACAGTACACAAACATCTTTTAAAATTCGCTTTTCTCCGAATTTTGCAACGTCGTTCCCCGGCCAAATGATGGGCACAAAAACGCAGAGATAAAGTGTGCATAAAAGAGCACATCTTACCGAAACTAGGGATGCTGGTGGCGCTGTGGTCTAAACCACAGAGCCTAGGGCTTGCTGATCAGAAGGTCGGCGGTTCGAATCCCCGTGACAGGGTGAGCTCCCGTTGCTCGGTCCCTGCTCCTGCCAACCTAGCAGTTCGAAAGCACATCAAAGTGCAAGTAGATAAATAGGTACCGCTCCGGCGGGAAGGTAAACGGTGTTTCCGTGCGCTGCTCTGGTTCGCTGGCCACATGACCCGGAAGCTGTCTGCGGACAAACGCTGGCTCCCTTGGCCTATAGAGCTAGATGAGCGCTGCAACCCCAGAGTCGTCCGTGACTGGACCTAATGGTCAGGGGTATCTTTACCTTCACCTTACCGAAACTAACATTAAAATGCATTATATATGGGGAAATTGCTTCAAATGTGAAGAAATGAACTGAAGATTGGAAAAATGAGGAACGGACAGAAACGGACAGATTCGCCTGTCACTAACACTCCTGTACCCCCAGAGCAGGCAAAGATGGTCTTGATAGCACTCCAGAAATCACTGGTTGCCTAACCTTCCCAGAGCTCTTTGCTTGGAGCAAAGCCTAGACTTGCTGACTCAAGAGCCTTTTTGCGGTATAATAATCCATTTATCCTTCATCTAACTACTCGGATCTAAGATCAACAGGATGCATGAAAGAATGCAAATATGAAGGGAAACACATGAGAAGCATTGGGGCTTGGGAGGAGGGGGCTGGGAGGTGGGATTTCTGGGTTTTGACAGAACTGCAGGATCACACAGAAGCATTAGTTTAGCTTACAACTGAGCAGGACTTTGGCCACCAGTCTACCTTGAGTGGCCACTCCTCTGGAAAGGAGAATAAGAGGTGCAGATGACTGATCAGTGATCTGGGATGTTAGGAAGCCAGTGTGGTGTCGGGTTGCAGCAGGGGTCGGCAAACTCACTGGACCTCAGGCCGGTTCCGCCAGCGCCGATCACGCGGCGGACCGGAGGGCGGGGGAGCACGCCCCCATACACATGCGCACACGCTATTTCCGGCGCACTTCCGGGTCAGCGGAGCGTCGGAAATCGCTTGTGCGCATGCGCAGGCCTCCGCCGACCCGGAAGTGCACCGGAAATGACGCTTGCACATGCGCAAATGCTATTTCCGGTGCACTTCTGGGGCGGCGGAGCACCAGAAGTAGCTTGTGTGCATGCGCTGTGCACCGGAAATGACGCTTGCAATGAGATAAATCAAATGAAGGAAAGTGAAATGTGCAAGGATTATGAAGATAATGTAATGGATTCCTCATGGGGTAACTACGGAAGAATGGCTCCAGAAGGACCCCATAGAAGAAGAAGAAGAAGAAGAAGAAGAAGAAGAAGAAGAAGAGTTTGGATTTGATATCCCGCTTTATCACTACCCGAAGGAGTCTCAAAGCGGCTCACATTCTCCTTTCCCTTCCTCCCCCACAACAAACACTCTGTGAGGTGAGTGGGGCTGAGAGACTGCAGAGAAGTGTGACTAGCCCAAGGTCACCCAGCAGCTGCATGTGGAGGAGCGGGGAAGCGAACCCGGTTCACCAGATTAGAGTCTACTGCTCTTAACCACTACACCACACTGGCTCTGGGCAGGATCCAACAAACTCATTCTGTCAGCATCCAGATTTCCGCTTGCACAACCTAAGAACATTAAGAAGAGCCTGCTGGATCAGGCCAATGGCCCATCTAATCCAGCATCCTGTTCTCACAACAGCCAAACAGAAGTCTTTGGGAAACCTGCAAGCAGGACTCGAACTAAGAGTCACCTTCTCCCCTCCTGTGATTCCCAGCATTGCTGTCTCCCAACTGTGGAGGCAGAGCTTAGCCGCTATGGCTAGGAGCCATTGATAGCCCTCTCCTCTGTAAATTTGCCTAATCCTCTTTTAGAAAGCAGGAGCACCGAAGTGCAAGAGCCAATTGGCCCACCTGGAAGACCTCTCTGACTTGACGCCACACCAACCTTTACCTGCAGAGGACATGCCCTTATTTTGACATAATAAGGCCACTCTTCTTTCTTTCTTAAAAATAATAATATTTTAAGTCCTATTTTATATATTCCTCCTCTCTGAGCTGCCTGGTTCTTCAAGCTTGACAGCAACAGCTGCGGAAAGGCTCCATAGATGACTCGAGACGGGCTCTCGGCTGTTCCTTGCCATCTCCGAACAGGTTTTTGGCCAACATCTGTCCCAGATGCGCTGACTCCAGCTCTCCCTTGACCTGCTATTTCGTTCTACTTAGACCAGATTGTCCCAAATAAATCACTGCTATCTGGCAGAGGTGAATCCGCCAGGCGCTTTGCCGAGGAGCATCTGTGTTAGAAAAAACGCTGCCAAAGTCATTTACAAGGAGGTTAATTTATTACGGAGAGAGACCTTGGTCTTCCTATGCTGTAATTTGTAAAAACAGGGGATGAAACGGGCTTATTGCAAGGAGAAACCTCCACTATGTGGTTCCTTCCTTTCATCCACTGCCAAGAGGCTAGCATTAGATGGTTGCAATAGCCTAGAAGTGGACTATAATGGGCGTCTTTCCCAAGGTTCTCCTGACACAGAAAGAGACTCCTGGAAGGGCGGCTTTCGAGAAATGTGGATGCTCTCGGCTTTGATCTTCCTGCATCGGAGCGGACTGTCCTAAGAGGGGAGATGATAGTGTCTTACAGAATAATGCATGGTGTGGGTAGAAAACCAGTGGGTCAGGGCCATTTATCAGTTGTAGAGCATCTGCTTTGCATGCAGAATGCCCCGGGTTCAATTCCTGGCATCTCAAAGTAGGGCTGGGAGATAGTCTGTCTCAAACCCTGGAGGAGCTGCTGTCAGGCGGCATTGACAATACTGAGCTAGATTAGGCAATGGGTCTGGCTCAGTATAACTTGAGGTGCTTTGACGTCCCGTCTTCGAGACGTCAAAGCGCAAAAACACCTGACATCATGTCAATTGATGCTGCACTACGAAGGAGGGTGCAGTGGGTGCTGGCCACCCTAGGTGCCACCACTGGGTGTGTGTGACAAAATGTACTCACAACTCAGCCTGCAGTGCGCCCGAGCCATGCGTCTCTCCTGCCCAAGCGGTCCGCCCACTGCCTCCCCCCCGTAGGGCGGCTGAGCGGGAGGAGGCAGGCAGACTCCGGAGGTCCTGCGGTGTGCCCTGCCCCTATGGGCAGCTCCCCCTGCCCCCTGCCTGGCCCCTATGGGTGGCTCACCCCGCCCCTGGGAGCACCGCTCCATGCACCCGAGCGGCTTCCTCCATCACTGCTGCCGCCTCTCCCTTGGGGGAAAAAAAACCCTGGCAATTCAGCCAGGGACATTCTGCATTCAAAGAGTTGAGCTATCCCCCCTTCCCCAAAAAGTCAGTAATAAACCACTCTTCAAGCAAGGCAGCTTTCCACCACTTGGGAAGAGAAAACAATTGCGTCTCCGCGATTTTTCCCAAGTCTCTGCCTACATGTTTATATTTTTTTAAACACTAATGACTCAGCCATCATGCCTTTATAAGCCAAAACAAATGCGAAGCATTAAAAGAGGCGGGTGTTGACAAGCACACAGCCAAAAGCATCGAAATAACTCCCGATTTAGACATGCCATCACCGTGCTCCTCTCCTTCCTGCCCGTATTCTGGCATTGCACATCCCATCCGCATTTCTTCTGGTTTTTGAAAGCCGGTCACACGGAGACGAAACGTGCTTTAACGGCTCTTGTATGAATCACAAGATCGCGGTTAAAATTAGGCATCTTGGATCTTGCCTCTCACCCCGCAAACTCGCCCTCCTGGCCCAAATCAATCTATTTCCCTCTTCCTGCACAGATCGAGCCTCCCATCTGCTTGGTGACCTGGAACATCGCACCCTAGTTAGTATGTGCAGTGTCTCACTCAAAACCTTATATCGCTCTTCCTTCCTGCACCGCAACCCCCCCCAAAAAAAAAACCAAAAAAAGGAGGCTAAGACTCATGAGAAGATTTCAAAGTGTGCCCCTAGTTCTTTCTAAAATATATGAAAATAAACAGCCTGCCTTTTAGCCCCACAAATGGGCTCTCAGTGTGGTTTTATTCTCTTACCTGTACTTATAGATTTAACGAACTTTGTATACAGTACTGCTTGACAGTAATAAACCCTCAAAGTTTATATATAAAAAACCCACTGTAAAATCATCAACAAAGGACAGTTATAAGCAGGTATTTAAAAACTGATTAAAACCAAGCTGCAGATTAGAACGTGTGTAACTTCTACATGTCTGGCTATGCTTGTCTAAACAAAAATGTTTTAAGCCAGCTGCTGGAAGAGTACAGAATCATAGCGTACAGCAAAGGTGCCTGCCTGGTGTCAATAGGCGGGGAGTTCCAAAGTGTAAGTGCTGCCACACGAAGATATCTGAATGAATTTATTCTTACGGTCACAGACCAGCTTACACTAAGATATCTATTTCTTACCACTGTGTAATGGGAATTATCGTCTTTTTCTGTGTATTGGACAATGTTTTTTGCCTCAAAAATCTTATCAAAAAACGGGTCGTCCAATAAACGGATAGTGGCATGGGGGATGGAGGGAAGAGGAGGGCAACCAAGATGTGGCTGGGGAAACCCAGCCAGAAGGGTGGGGGTAATATAATAAAATTGCATTTATTGTTATAAGATTATCAAGGGTCTGGAAGCCAAGCCTGATGAGGAACGGTTGAAGGAGCTGGGTATGTTTAGCCCGGATAAGAGGAGACTGAGGGGAGATAGGATAACCACCTTCAAATATCCCAAGGGCTGTCACATGGAAGATGGAGCAAACTTGTTTTCTCCTGCTTCTCCAAACCAATGGCTTCCACTTACAGGAAAGGAGAATCTGACTCAACATCAGGAATAACTTTCCGATGGCAAGAGCTGTTTGACAGTGGAACGGTCTCCCTCGGGAGGTGGTGGACTCTCCTTCCTTGGAGGGAGGATTTTCAGCAGAAGTTGGATGGCCATCTGTCACGGATGCTTTAGCTGAGATTCCTGCATTGCAGGGGGTTGGACTAGATGACCCTTGGGGTCCCTTCCAACTCTGCAATCCCACAATTCTCTGATAGGGACACTGAGTCAGACCCATGGGTCCATCTAGCTCAGTACTGCCAACACTGGCCGGCAGCTGCTCTCGAGGATTTCAGGCAATGTTATCTCGCAGCCCTACTTGGAGTCGGTATTGGGGACTGGACCTAGGAGCTTCTGAATGCGAAGCAGATGTTCCACCATGGAGCTACGGCCAGAGGCGTAGGAAGGTCAAGTGGTACCCGGTGCAGAAAATTTCTTGTCACCCCCTCACACACATTGAGGTTTGTTTGTTTGTTTGCCTGCAAAAATGGTTTTGGGTTATTTCATATTTTCTTACAAAGGAATAATAATAAGTAAAAAAACCCCGAAGTCGGGCTCAGGGCGGCTAACATCAGATACATAACATTGATATAAAATCAAACAATAATTAAATTACCTCCTAAAAACATGTCAAAATCAAATAAAAGTCTAATTAGATGGCTCTCCGCAGGGTTAGGGTTGGGAACAGTAAGTGCTCCACTGAATTGAAATTTCAGCCTCCACGACATAGGAAAACAGCCAAGTAAACAGCTATTTTCATGGAGGAGGGTCAAGATATTAACTGATATGCATGAAATTTCATATATAGCTATATAATCCCTAGTGTAGTAAGATAAGACCTTTGGAGCAGGCATTAAAAAAAAAAAGTTTTTTATGAACCACCCTAGTAGGGCAGTAATTGTTCGTTGATAATTTGCCACCCCCTCCATGATGGAACCTGGGACGGCCCGCCCCCCCTTCCTACGTCCCTGGCTATAGCCCTTCTTGATCCAGAGGCCAGCTCTGCAACTGCATCGTAATGCGGACGTGAATATATTTTTGCAATTGAAGTGGGAGTTTCACGGGCAGGAGATGTGGGACTAGACGGAAAATTGTCAGGAGCAACCTTGCAAAGTCCTCTGGAGGGGAAGATGCTAGGCAGAGGGGTAAACGATTTCCAATCGTAAACTGCAAGAGGATCACGGAACAAAAAACTGCATTCCGTAGGGTCAGATTACCACATAGTAAATTAATGTGCAATTATTTTCCGCGCCACTTCACGATGAATAGGCTCGAGCACACGAATATTCCGCTCTGGTCAGACCTCGCCTGGAATACTGTGTCCAATTCTGGGCACCACAGTTCAAGAAGGATACTGACAAGCTGGAACGTGTCCAGAGGAGGGCAACCAAAATGGTCAAAGGCCTGGAAACGATGCCTTATGAGGAATAGCTTAGGGAGCTGGGTATGTTTAGCCTGGAGAAGAGAAGGTCAAGGGGTGATATGATAGCCATGTTCAAATATATAAAAGGATGTCATATAGAGGAGGGAGAAAGGTTGTTTTCTGCTGCTCCAGAGAAGCGGACACGGAGCAATGGATTCAAACTACAAGAAAGAAGATTCCACCTAAACATTAGAAAGAACTTCCTGACAGTAAGAGCTGTTCGACAGTGGAATTTGCTGCCAAGGAGTGTGGTGGAGTCTCCTTCTTTGGAGGTCTTTAAGCAGAGGCTTGACAGCCACCTGTCAGGAATGCTTTGATGGTGTTTCCTGCTTGGCAGGGGGTTGGACTGGATGGCCCTTGTGGTCTCTTCCAACTCTAGGATTCTATGATTCTATGAATACGTGTGCATGAGAAAAACGTACGCGTCCCTGACAGTGAATACCTGTTCAAAGTTCCCATCCGAAAGCAGAATATTACCATTGCATTTCAAACTGTGATTAAGTAAACTTTCATGGTGAAAAAAAAAAGAAAAACGGTATATTGCAGCCTTAATGACTTTGCTTTAATAAGACCTAAACTTTTAATTAACCTGCCAAGACAAATTACAGCCAATAGCTCTCAGGTAACTACTGCAGACAGCTGAGACTCAGAGCCAAGGCCTCTTTGGGGAGAAGGATTAATGGAAAATTCGGAACGACCCCTCGTTTCGCAGTCCAGGAAAAAAAAAATTGGACCATTAAATAATCATTGCGGTTAGGAGAATGCTAAGTGTTAATTTTTATGGGAGGGTCTGTGAATTACAACAAGATGGATTAGGGGCGAAGGAACATGGTTGGCCTGATTCCGTGAAATATAAAATAGCTGTTAATTATGGCCACCCTGTGTGGTTTTTATGGAGAGCCTCCTGATATTTAGTAGCTTTAAAAAAATAAAAAATAAAACCAGAACAAAACCAAATACTGACTGTTGAAAGAATGTCCGTCTCAGCTTTCAGCAGAGCAAAAAATAATCTAGACTACTTGACGAGGATTCGTAATGTAGCGGCTGAGAGCTGCGAGCTAAGAAATTCCTGGATCAAATCTCTCACCTAAACCTCACCCTGGCCCAGCAGTATGAGCAGATTAAAGCTGCCCTACCATGCCGGGTTGTTGTAAAGAGTGTGGAAATATACAATGCCCTTCAGACAGGACCAAATCACGACACAATTCCTAATTGATTTACAGTCGTACCTCATGTTGCGTTTGCTGCAGGTTACGTTCGGTGCGGGTTACGAAAGCGCTGAACCCGGAAGTACCAGAACGGGTTACACCCGGGTTCGGTGGTTCGCGCATGCGCAGACGCGTCAAATGACGTCACGTGCATGTGCATAAGCACCGAATCGCGTCGCACACATGCGCAGATGCCGCGCTTCAAGTTACGTGTTGCTCATGTTGTGAACGGGGCTCCGGAACGGATCCCGTTTGCAACCAGAGGTACCGCTGTATTGTTGTTTTTCTTGAGCAGCAGAAGCAAGTTTGGAAATGCGGCTGTCTTTAAGATGAGGGTTAGGGTTAGGGTGACCTGATCAACCTCCTATACCCTTTTAAAATGTGACTCTTTTTTGTTGTGGGGGGGTATTATTGCGTTGTTGTTTTGTTTTTGATTTTTTATATATTGTGATCTTTTTTGTGAACCTCCCTGAGACCTCCGGATATAGGGCAGCATATAAATAATAATAATAATAATAATAATAATAATAATAATAATAATAATAATAGAAAGTGGGGTCAATGGAAGACGTTCCCCAGGTGGTGCCCACAGGAGACAGGTGTGTTAGCCGGTACTTCCAGTGTTGCTCACAGAAGGCCTCAGTAATTCTCCCTTTAATAATCCACAATGCTGAAGGAACTCTCCTCACTTCGTTCCTGCCTGCACTTGCTCAGCTTCTGCCGTGTTCAATGTGCTCCCGTAAATGTGTCCCCATGTCACTGGGTGCTTCCATTGGCTCCCCGTCTCCCTTCCATTCTGAACACAGGAGATGTCAGTAAATACCCCGCCTGGGGCAGGTTGTGAAGCTGCCCCAAAGTCAGAGCAAAACCGTGTGCGCAGAGCAAAATCCCCGGCTACAGAGAGTCCGGTGGCGCAGTCATATGTGATTGTTCCCAGAATGAAGAACAACACACACAAGCCATAATTAAGGCTAAACTATTTATGGCAGGAATAGTGCAGAGAGAATCTCTGCTGCCAGCATAAAGCAGTCCGTTCGGCGTCAGGTCTAGCCAGAAGAGTGAGCACAAAGGCTAGGATTACAATAGTACAGTGAAACGTAAACATCACATGTAGGAAAACAGATAAGGCAGCTTTCTCACGGTTTAGTGAGACAGGCAATTGTCAGACCATCCTCACTGCAGCTGTTTGCTGCTTGGCATGAACAAAAATCATAACAGGAGATACATGAAGAGTTTCTCTCTGAGAGCGAGTGTGGCTGACGGAGGCTCGATTCCACGCATACCCTGATGGGGCGAGGGGGTGCGTGGACCGCTCGCAACCATTTTGTGGTCTTGCCTTTTTACTGCTTTGCCCAATCTGGCAGCCATCTTGTGCTATGCCACAAGCCCCACAGCTGCCAATTCGGCAGCCGTGGCAATGCCTCAAAATTCCAACCATGTGTTCGCCACCCAAAGAAAGGTTGCCTGGTCTGCGGCATTCCTGCGACGGAGAAAATATGAGCACCTGAGCAAGTTTGGGTCAGGATAGCATCCCTGCGAGAAATATTGTTTGATCGGGTTTGGTGTGGCGGAAGACAAGAAGATGGCAGCCCCGGTACCAACGCTGACTGGAAAAAAAACTAAAAAGCATACATTTCAAAAAATTAAGTTCTTACCAACGGCACTGGTGAGAAACGAGACCACCTCAGACTCCTTCCCGTCGTTGTAAAAGGCGAGGTGCCACATCCCTGAATCCAAATACTGAATAAATCCCGTCTCGTGGCTGGCTAGTGGCACAAAGCCCTTATGTTGCCGCTGAGGGCCTTCCAGACTCCGGACCTCCTGAGTTAGCAGTCTCCTCCCATCCAGAAGCTCTACAAAGTCAAACTGGAACACAAGGAAACGAGGTGAAAGGGGGCAATTCAGAAACCGATGTTTTTTGGGATGCAGCCTGGTGAAATCTGCATCTGTATCTAGGTTACAGGTGCACCGCAGAATTTCAATAACAGGAAATACATCTATTTTTCATTTGTCATACTATTGTTTCCTTTTGGGGGTGGAAACGCACGTGAAAACAACTGCATACAGGGCTCCCCCCCCTCAATTGAAATTTGGGGTCAGGGGTTAATAAAAAATTACGGCACCTCTCAAATACTTAATGGGCAGGAAGCAAAAAAGTGTGTCTCCAACAGTGAAAGACCTACTGTGTTTAAGGGTAAGAGAGCATAAGACATGGGTAGGCAAACTAAGGCCCGGGGGCTGGATCCGGCCTAATCGCCTTCTCAATCCGGCCCGCGGACGGTCCGGGAATCAGTGTGTTTTTACATGAGTAGAATGTGTCCTTTTATTTAAAATGCATCTCTGGGTCATTTGTGCGGCCTGCCTGGTGTTTTTACATGAGTAGAATGTGTCCTTTTATTTAAAATGCATCTCTGGGTCATTTGTGGGGCATAGGAATTCGTTCATTTCCCCCCAAAAATATAGTCTGGCCCTCCACAAAGTCTGAGGGACGGTGGACCGGCCCCCTGCTGAAAAAGTTTGCTGACCCCTGGCATAAGACTACACTCAAAGGGACTGCCTCTTCTGATACGAGCAATAATAATAATAATAAAAAGATCAGCAGGAAAACAGCTAAAAACAACATAGACACTCATGGCAGAGACCTGTTCATCCAGCAGGGACAAAGTTTGTTGGAACAAAAAAATTCTTCAGTTGTTCCAATTTAATTGCAGTAGTAGCATTGCTAGTAGTACTAGTAGTATTAATAATATGACCTCCCATCCTGGTAGGTTAGAGGGTTCTGAGCTGCATATATTACCCAAGCTCAACATACATATATTAAACTCCAGGAGCTAATGAAAACAATTGCTTACATAAATGGACTTTTCCACAATATTCTAATTTTTCGAGTTTCACCTACAGGTATACCCTCAGGTGGCAACATTCTTCTTACCTGTGTGTGAGAGGGCGGGAGGCCTTTCCTGCCATAAATCCCAACCAGGGCAGACTTCCCTAATGAAACGTTGAACTTCAGATGTACCGGGTGGTCAATGAACACCTGAGATCTCCAAAAGATACCGGGAGGGATCTTCTGCATGGCTCGCCTGCCAACATCAATCTCCCCAGTGTCTATAAAACTGTCTTCTGGAAAGAAACTACTGGGCTTCCCTGCTGAGATACAGGAAAAGAAAAGAAAATATTGGATTAGGTTGTTATAATGCATCGCCTCCGCGGCAGCCTGTGGCGATGGCTTCTGGGAATGAACATGCTCCTGCCTGCATTGTTATTCCACCCCCCCCCCCAATATTTTATTATCAAAAGCCACAAAGCCAGAGGGGCTGTTCGCCCTGAGTGGTGGGGTGTGTGTGTTTGCACATTGCAAGTAAGTGCAATGGGGCAGATGTGGGGTCATCAACCCTGGAGATTCCTGCTTGAAGGAAACATCTGAGAACATTCAAAGGAAGGGACTTTGGGTAAGACTTGTGGGATTTCTGTGGAGGACCCCTGAATACTGCAGTCCTTTGCCTGCTGGGCTGGTTTTCTGCTTGTGGGAAGTTTATGTATTTGTGGACAGCGTTCGAAATAGTGATCCCGCCCCCCTATCTGCAGTCTGAAGTAGCACAGTCCATAGAATTGCAGAGGTGGAAGGGACTGGGGGCTCATCTAGCTCAACTCCTGCAATGCAGGAATTCCAACCAGATCATGCATGCCTGATGGCCAAACTCATTCTTCTGCCTGCGTAGCCCTTTCTCGGAAGGTTCCGCGTATCCTGAATTTGGGGGGGGGGGAGGGAGAGTAAATAAATAAAAAATGGAAAGCTGGCCTGAAATTATTCCCTGTCTATTAATGTTGTTGGGTTGTGTATGTCTGCACTCAATAGTAACTTGGGTCTTCAATTTGTGTGCAATTTGTTTACTTGTTTTTTGTCTTTGAGCACCTAAAAGCTGGTTTGTATTCAGGTCAATGGAGCAGAGAGCTTCTGCAAGCAACTGAGGGCTGGATTCGGCCAGGGAGGAGGTCTGAAGGCAGGGGGGCAGGGAAAATTATGCATATTAATGTCTGCTGAGAAGTGTGTGGTACAGAGAACTTTGACTAAGAATCCAAATTGAACTGGGCCCATCCTCTGACCTGCAAATATTAACAGCTGACTATACTTGCTATTCCCTGCCATCTCCACCTGAAACAGGGGTATAAGAGTAAGACCTACATTGGCTCCCAGTACGTTTCCGGGCACAATTCAAAGTGTTGGTGCTGACCTTTAAAGCCCTAAATGGCCTCGGCCCAGTATACCTGAAGGAGCGTCTCCACCCCCACCGTTCAGCCCGGACACTGTGGTCCAGCGCCGAGGGCCTTCTAGAAGACATCTGAAGGCAGCCCTGTTTAGGGAGTCTTTTAATGTTTAATAGATTATTGTATTTTAATGTTCTGTTGAAAGCCGTCCAGAGTGGCTGGGGAAACCCAGCCAGATGGGCAGGGTCTAAATAATAAAACATTATTATTAGAGTGTATTATTGTGCAGGAGTTTTCTGGGTTTTTTTGGAAGAGGGTAAAAGCCACATGTAACTACAACCTCAGCTTCCGCCAAGCCTTTAACCTGTAGTAGGAGCCTAATCCATCTGGATAGCACTGCTGGGTTGGTGTAAACCAGGGGCGGAGCAAGGGGGAGCATTGGGGGTGGTCCGCCCCAGGCGCCACCCTGGAGGGGGTGACACTGGGCACACACACCCCCGCGACGCCCAAGCCAAGCCCCGCCACCCGGTATAAAGCTCGGTGCGCACTTTACTTCTTCCTGCTCGGGCGGAGGCGAGGGGCGGGCCAGGGAGGGGCGTCAGTGCTGACGCCCCTCCCTGGCCCGCCCTTTGCCTCATAAGCCATGCTGTCTTCTGCACATTTCTCTTGGGGGAAACGGGAGACAGAACTGCCCACTCTCCTCCTTGTTTCTTTCCCTTTCAGCTAGGCTCTCCTTCCACCTGACCAGAGGCACTTTGAAACATCCCAGTCTGCCCAGTTACGCCCCCCTCTTCACCAGACACTTCCAGTGAGCTCGCCGATTCAATTTTCTTTTTCAATTAAAAATGGTGAGGTTTTTCTCCTCGCCCCTTTAGAAAAAAGGCCCCTTTGCAGATCCTTCCCCCCCCCAAAAAAAACACCCCTGGTGAAATGGTCCACTCGATTTCCTTCTTGGCAAACAGGGGCATAGGAATTCAAGAAGCCACTTGCACAGAGCACTACGCTAAACAGGAAAATAAAATAAAATAAATGGAGCTCCCAGGAAGATAAGCTAAACTAATCATCGGAACTCATGCCACGTTTGTGGGGATCTTTGTCTTCTTTCCTTTTTGGGGGTGGGGGTGGGAGAAAGAGTAAGCATCGTTCTGGGAAAAAGGAATTAAAATACCTCCTCCATCCACCACCTTTTTACATAGCCAAATTCCCTGACAATGCATGTTTAGTGACAAGATCATGATTGGTAGCACATTCTTGCAGCCATAAAATAAAATAGTTGTTGTTTTTTTTTTAAACTCTTCTAGACAGTAAAAGTCTACTTAAAACGTTAAGTGATTCCATCTGTTATCAAATCAGCATAAACTCCCCCTGTGGACACATCAGGCTGGATGCGACTTCATTTAAAGCGACTGCGTGGCGTTGCCGTACGTGTGGAAATGCAGCCGTCAGATTTGTAGTCGTGGCTTGACTGAGGATGGGGGCAAGGGGTAGTCACTTTCGGAGGCTCCTCCTTCTCACCCACTTGAAGTAAAACTAGGGGAACGTTCCACTCTTAAAGGTAAATAAAGGTAAAGGGGCCCCTGACCATTAGGTCCAGTCGCAGACGACTCTGGCGTTTGGGCGCTCATCTCGCTTTACTGCCCGAGGGAGCCGGCGTACAGCTTCCAGGTCATGTGGCCAGCATGACTAAGCCGCTTCTGGCAAACCAGAGCAGCGCACGGAAACGCCGTTTACCTTCCCACCGGAGTGGTACCTATTTATCTACTTGCACTTTGACGTGCTTTCGAACTGCTAGGTCGGCAGGAGCTGGGACCGAGCAACGGGAGCTCACCCTGTCACGGGGATTCGAATCGCCGACCTTCTGATCAGCAAGCCCTAGGCACTGTGGTTTAACTCACAGCGTCACCCGCGTCCCTTATTCCACTCTTAGCTCCCCCCAAAGGTTGCTATTTCAGAATACAAAAGCATTCATCCCACAGAGGAATTTGTTCTCTGTGTGTCTGAGTCTCTGCTCTGCATGCGCCACCTTAACCAAATCATGCCCATAATATTAATTAATTCAGAGCACGTGCACCTGCCTCAACTTGAACACCATAGAAACAGAGCTGGAAGGGGACCCTGAGGGTCATCTAGCCCAACTGCCTGCAATGCAGGAATCTTTTGCCCAACATGGGGCTCGAACCCCCAACTCTGAGATTAAGAGTCCCATGGTCTCTTCTCTTTCTCTGTGTCCTCTAGTCTAATTTTGTTGGCTGGGTTTTTGAGGCTCCAGGATAGGGTGGATGCAGGGTTCTTCCTACCAATTGATTGCTTGGAATCCTTGGTTTATTTGGCATCTAGCAGGAGATAGGGGATTTCTGGAAGGAGGAAGCAATCCATGCAAGAAGGGTGGTCTCAGCTGCCCTGATGGAGGCGGGCAAGCGATAACTCCCAAAGAAACTCTCTCTGGGCAGTCACAAGTCTTCCCTTTGGGGGCAAGATGCCAGAGCGAGCGGCGGCTATGCAACTCTTCAACGGCACCAGTTGTCTGGATACTTTTCAATCCGGTTTCTCTTTTGGCAATGGACCAGCCTTTGGCCTGGTTGGCGAAGGCAAGCTGTGGTTTAGCCATCAGGACCATGAAAACAAGCTGCAGCTTGTGGTTAAGTTTGGAAACTTGTGGTTAATTGCAAACTCGGGCTCAGACCAGCACGCTACGCCAAAGCTTGGCTTCGTTCAGCACGGCAGCAAATTGAACCACAGAGAAAGAACGCAACTGTGAGCTCTGCTCCACATTTGTGCAGTTCTGCTAGACCATAGTTCACCTTAGCATGACGTATGAACTAGGCCATTGTCCTTCTAATGCATGAGCTTGGACAGGGGAAGTGTAACTGTGCTAATTCTTTTGGACTTTTCTATAGCTCCCCCCCCCAATTGACCATGAAATCCTCCTGTCTCAGCAGTTTGGGGAACACATCATTCCAGGTTTCCATTTCTACCGGGATGACGAATTCCAGAAGATACTTCAACCAATTATAATATAATTTCACAGAATACCTTACAGCAGTGCTACCCAAGTTTAAATGGTCAGGAAAGCCAGCCTGGCCTCTAACCTTTTAATCCTGTGTTAACACAACTCTTGCAATCTCCTGTCACCATAATAGGCTCCCTCCCCCAACTATGACTGCTATGTTTTCTATGTTTCCTTTTTGCTTGATCATATATAGAGGCCAATCTATCTATATCTATATCTATATCTATATCTATATCTATATCTATATCTATATCTATATCTATATAAATCTATATCTATCTATCATCTATCTATCTATCTATCTATCTATCTATCTATCTATCTATCTATCATCATCATCATCTATCTATATCTATCTATCTATCTATCTATCTATCTATCTATCTATCTATCTATCTATATCTATCTATCTATCTATCTATCTATCTATCTATCTATCTATCTATATCTATCTATCTATCTATCTATCTATCTATATCTATCTATCTATCTATCTATCTATCTATCTATCTATCTATCATCTATCTATCTATCTATCTATCTATCTATCTATCATCTATCTATCTAAAATGTACACCACATCATTAAGAACATCCAAAAACATGGCAGCCCGGACTTTGGCTTCAGACACATTGGTTCCATCAGCACGGCACCTTTCATTTTTTGAAGGGATGAAAAACCTGCCCATTCCATACCTGGAGCCAAATTCTGACTCAACACTGAAGTGCTTAATGATTGCTCTTTAGAAAGAGTCAGAACTTCACCTTTTGCAGGTATTTCTGCCATGGATTCCTCATTAGATGTTATCTCATAGGTTGTCAAGCTGTCAAATGTTTTGTTTTTCCCCCAGAGCAAAGGCTGGTCTTGCATAGGCCTGAACAGCTGCAGCTTACTAATTCCAGTAAGTACTAATTCCTCTTGGCGTCTTGCAAGAAGCCAGAAAGCCACGTACAAGACATGGACCCTCCATAGGACAATTGAGAAGAGAAATGGACAACTTCCACCTATTAAACTGGCATCCCTAAGCATGCTCACTCATCAGCAAATAATCACTCATCTTTGCTTCTCAATAAAATATTTAGGACAAGGGTGATAAATTGCAATGATAAAGTTAACTATGCTGGGGATAAGTTCACTGACTGAAGGAGAAGGGTATCTGAATTTTGTAACTTGTGGATTTTTGTTTTGAGAAAAGTTAGGTGGGAGAAACGGTGTAGATATTGCGAACTGGGTTATTTTTTAGTATCCAAAATTACTAGGTGAAGTGCCAATATCAAATTTTGATTCCTGACATTCTAACGTTTAATTCTGAATATTAAATTTAAGAGAATACGTAGGGATCCAGTAGGATATATTGGAATTGGGTCACACGACTGAAGAATAGGGACACCCAAATTTCATCATCATCTCCATTTTGATAGGAAAATTGGGCTGAAGTTACTTAGGTCAAAGTTGAGACATGTTGTGAATTTGATTCTAGCTATTACTATTAATTAAATTTGTACACTGCCCTTTATCCCTAGATCTCAGGGCAGTCCACTAATTGCCCTACTGACTTCCAAAATGGGCTTATTCAATAAGTGGTTTGAGGACTGCCAATTGATGCCTGTGGTTCCAGCGATTCTTAATTCATTTTAAGGGCACAGCACCCTGCGGCATCAACCCCATGCCAAGTTTTCCAACAAGCTGAATAAAGCAAAGGTTTTTTTATCAGCATTCAGTAGCCCTGTAAAAAGAAGGAGCGTTGAAACAACATTTGAGATCAGCAAAACATTTCTGGTGAGAGGAAATGGAAGACAGGAGGATTTGGGTGAAGAAATGTTGTGCCCCCACCCTCCGCCCCCCAATGCACATGGATTCTTCCCAATTCCCTTTATGAATGGCTCTGGATAAATCACCATGCGGCAATGCAGACTTCAGGACTTGTAGGCTATCCTGAGCGAGGGACAGATGGAAACATAGATGGGCAACTACTGATTCTAGGAGGAGAAGGTTATGGAGTTATGAGGATGGATGTGTGGAGTTCAGAGGCAGACAGAGGACTGACAACAAGGACAACACACCAACCGTACCTTCGCCGGCTCCTTTGCCTTTCCTGTCAGGTACCTCTAACCCCGTGCCCCCTGAGGAATATAAGGAGACGTCCGTTGGCACTGGCCAACTGCTGGCCGTGTCTTCCGTCATCTCAAACATCTGCCCTTCCATCGGCTGCAGGTGCCAGTTTAGGCCAAACAGGTGCATGGCTGTGGTGAGCAACGAGAAAAGTCATCTTTTTGTGGGGGAGGTTTGTTTCTCTGCCGAGGACAATACAAAGACTGCGCCCAAGTAGCGTGTTCAACTGCTCCTCTCGGTTCGACCCCCAGGGCTCCGACACCAGCACTGGCTTCTGCACTGCTTCGGGCCTACAAAGATCACAGTGGCTTGGGCCTAGTAGGGATGGAGAGCCCCTGGTCCTCCGGAGGTTGCTTGGCTACAACTCCCATCATCCCATGCCACTGGACACGGCTGGCTGGGGTAGCTGGGAGTTGGGAGTCCAGCAACACCTGGAAGGCTACAGGTTCTCCATCCGTATCCCACCCACAACTTTGGAGAGCTGGTGGATTCTTGAATATAGCATCCATTGGCCACATCAGGACAGCCAAGCACATGCAGGTATTATCAGCGACTTTTCCCAGCTCCACAGATCTCTTGCCCTAGAAATACATGGAAATCTGAGCTAAGTACCTTTCAGAGGTTCAATAAGAGAGGCCATTTGGTCTTGAATTCTTTTCAGAGGCTGGGTGTGAGCGCAGAACATTTTTATCTTGGCAAATACAGTGGTACCTCTGGTTACGTACTTAATTCATTCCAGAGGTCCGTTCTTAACCTGAAAACGTTCTTAACCTAAAGCACCACTTTAGCTAATAGGGCCTCCCCCTGCCCCTGCCTGATTTCTGTTCTCATCCTGAAGCAAAGTTCTTAACCCGAGATAATATTTCTGGGTTAGCAGAGTCTGTAACCTGAAGCATCTGTAACCTGAAGCGTGTGTAACCCGAGGTACCACTGTACGTGTTCCCAAACCCTCAATGTTTTCTGAGATGAGATAAACATGGATGTAGGGCATGGAATTGAAAATCTGTGGGTGTTAGGGGTGCTTCCATGCCCACTGATTATCTTATGCAAAGGCCTCAATCTCACCCCATGGGCATCTTTCACCCCATCTGGGCATCTTTCACCCCTGTTTCAGAACCAGCTGAGGGGGCAGACATTTTTAAACAACCTCTGACAAGGAAGAGTTCCCACACCTGCCAGCTCAGATTGGGACCATGTTGCAACAACCTGGTTGAAGCAGGGAGCTGAAAAGTTGGGTAAAGATATAATTCCACAGGGGAAAGAATTGGGGCTCAAACCAAATCAAACTCAAACTGATTTCTCTGAGGTGAAGCTTTCTCTGAATGGAGAATGCTACACAAAACCAATCCGCAAAGGAGGCCGGCATCCAATGGCATAGGAACTGTTTCTGCTTTCGTTTCTCTTTCCACTGTACGCAGGAAGAGTGAAAGAGAACAGAGAGCATCTTATGCGTTGATGCAACGCCAGCGTTCTCCTAATCAGGTCAAGGGCTGCATTGGGTAGGTTGGAAAAGCGAGGCAGAAACATCTATGGGATTTGTTTGATGCTAGAACGCACTGTTGGCTCGTCTATGTGCATCATGAAAAGTCAAAACAGTGGAAGGATCAACTCCAAGGAGTAGGACACACCTAAAATCCAAGGAATGTGGTGGCTCCATTTTTAAAAAACAGTAATAACAGAGCAGTGCACTGGAATGGTATATAGAACAGGGCATGTTTATATGATTAGCCATCGCCTCCTGAAAGCAAAGAGGAAAGCCAAAACAGCTTCCTGTATCCTTTCTCTCTCCTCCCCAACATAAACATTTCATATTTAATCACGATCCAAATTTCCCTTTGGGCTTTCCGCAGTTCTCAGATTCGCTGTTCCCCACTCTCAAAATGGCATTTCCCGATTAAGGGGGCACACGTACCCACCCCACCCCACAAAAGTGCACGGCACATCCTCCAGGAAAGTGTCCGGTGGCATCAGCATCAAGTCCACTCAACGTAATTAAGAGCAGGAAAACGGAAAGAGAACGGCTCCCCAACATTGCCGTTTTGTTTATAAAACCATGCCAGGATTTGTCAAGCGTTCCAGAAGGCAGCTTAGCGCTGAGCGTAGGGGGAGAAGGTCAAAGCTGCAAACTTGTCGCACAAGAGGAATCCGAGGTTCCTGAACTCTCATAACAAAGAAAAATACAAGCTTGGAACTGGGTGACTAATTTTAGCTGCCAGTCTCGAATAACAAATTCCCAATTCTCTCAATGGATCAGATACCATGCCAAGCCATGGTTTGTCCAACTCATAATTTAGAACCAATGAAAACAAGCACTGTAACTATGATTTATCGATTTAGATATCGTGCCAAACTATAGGTAGGTACTAGCCGTGGTTTACAAACTCACATCTAATAAAAAATTCCAAAATCTCTCAATGGATCAGATACCATGCCAAGCCATGGTTTGTCCAATTCATCATTTAGAAGCCAGGTAAACCATGGTTAAGAGCTGCTTATCTCCTTCAGTGTGTTATCTGAGCTCTCAACTCCAGAATTTGACCTTCCCCATTCTTAATAAAGCCTCCAGCAATGAAAATAAGCACTGTAACTAGGGTTTGTCGATTTAGATAACATGCCAAACTATAGGTACTGTAGGTACTAGCTGTGGTTTGCAAACTCATATCAAAGCCATGGCTTGCTCCATCAATTCAGACACCTCATGCAGCTATAGGAAAGCTTCCTAAGTAGCTATTATTTGGTTTTATTTAAAAAGCCCTGCTGGAACAGATCAAAGGCAGTTGTCCCATTTCGACATATAAACTAGCTCTAAGTACCGTCTTTTCCCCTTTTTAAGACACCGTCTTATAATTTTTTTCCCTCAAAAAAACACAGGGTGGCTTATTTTGGGGGGGATGTCTTATTTTTATTACGTCAGTATGGTACAGTACAGCCTCCCCCTGCGTGCTGAGCAGGCAGGGCAGAACTCCGCAAGAGGCGCGTTTCCCCCCGCGCCTCTCGCTGGTTCGCTGGTTCCCTGCGCACGCAGGAGGGGCTGAGGAGGTGACGGGAACAATGGCGGCACCACGGCTTACTTTTGGGGTACGTCTTACTTCTCACAAAGGTAAAAAAACCCTGCCATGGCTTACTTTATGACTACGTATTAAAAAAGGGGAAACAGGGTAAGCTGACTATGCACACACCTCTCATTTTGCCATGTAAATAAGGCAAAAAACACACACACTCCAATTAATCTTTTGGATAGTCCTTGAAGGTTACTATACAGAACAAAATATATCTGAGCTGTGGGAAAGAGCCGGGTCACCAGGAAGTCTTCAAAACTTATGTCACGCAAAAAGCTTTCAAACTTCTAAGGCAGGCCAATGCAAGATTTCCTCAAAACACTTATTCCATCACTGAATTGCTTTTACCGTTTGGCAGCTCCTAATGTCTAACCTATATCTTCCTCTGTGTAGCATCAAATAAGTGAAAGAACTGTGGGAGAAAGATTTTTTTTAAAAAAAGAGAGAGGGGAAATATATACTTCGAAGCACTAAGAGCTCTTAAAAGCAAAATGGAAGTATTAGAAAGAGAGGAGTTGGGGTTCCAGAAGGTTCAGCCTGGACCATTCAGGGATGGTTCCTCAGCTGCCGGTCTACTCAGCAAGCAAGAGGGAAAGAAAAGGTCTCCACGCACAAACACCTTCTTAACAATATTTCTCATCTCATGCAACATTCAATGCATTTTCAGCCACATTGAAGGCTTCCCACCCACTCAAAGAGCTCCGGTTAAAAAGAGCCATTTCCTACAGCACTTAACACCTCTGAATGCACACACTTTTGTTGTGTTTTAGCTACATCGCTCCCAGTTAATTGAAAGTATTTTATTTTTTTCCCGTTTTCGCTTAAAGCTCCTTTTCGGCAGCCGACGCACCAAGGGTATTAAAGTAGGAGTTAAGCGCGATTCAAACTGTATTTATATTTATGTGGAGCGCAGCAACTGCAAACTCATGGGGGGAGGGGGAGGTGCTGCGTGGCTGCGAATATTATTGCAATGCACACAATCCACCATATTAAGTCCTTTACAGGGCTGAGTTAATAAGTTGTGCCTCTGGTTACTGCTGATGAAATGCCATTGCTGGTCATCTTTTCCCTTAGTAATTAAGTTCTTGCATTTCATTTTGAGGGCAGGCTCATTAGCTTTTAATGATACCAGGCTCTTACACGGTTACTTGTTGTACTTTAAGGTCCCTTGCTCTCTGTTCGCTTAGCCTCTTTTGCTTCCCTACGGCTACTTCGTGTTCTATTGAAATTTGGGACAGCATCATCATTCTTTTATTCGGCCGTCAGTCAGAAGAATACATTCGTACAGAATTAAAAGCATCTGAGAGAACTTTGAAAAAAGGAAACATAATCCACAATAGAACGGAACTAAACAAATAGTCCCATATCGATACAATCAATTAAAATCTTGTGATGCTTAGAAGCTAAAAAAAAAAAAAAAGAAATTTTGCCACCAGGGAGGCTGTATTTCTAGTAATATTATTCAATAAATATAAAACCTGTCTTTCTCTGGGTAGAAAGCTAGATTGACGTAAAAGTGGAGTTATAAGGTTTTGCCTAAGTTCTACATAGAGAGGACATGACAGAAGGATATGTTTGGTAGACTCAACCACGCCCACAGTACAATGACAGGTTCTCTGGGCGTATGGAACTCCCTTGTACCTTCCCCACAATACCGCGGAATCAAGGGCATTTAGTCTAGCCGCTGTAAGAAGTCTGCAGTATTCCACATAGTGGATTTCTGCGAGATAGGGGGCTGGTGTCATTTGATATATCTGGTCCCCTAGGAACATCCCTGGTTTCACTTGAGCTATGTCCTCTTGTCTGGCAATATCGCTCAATCTCCGGGAGATTGCAGTTCTAGCTCGATTATACGTCATGGACTCCAGGTAGAGGTGTGACAATCCACAGGACTGCACCTCTTTTATGACCTCCCTTTCCCATGATGACTGGAAATCATCCCTCAATGTCAAGGGGGCGATGCCCACTGGTTTAAAACAAAGCTTGAGCCATAGCCAAAGCTTCGTCTTCAAGGCCACATATCCTAAGGCTTGCCAGCCGACCTCAAGTCTCATAACCGCGCCCGACACCGAGGGGGGGGGATCCTAAGGATGGCTCTAAGAAAGTGCGTTTGGATAGAGTCCCATTTCAGGAAATCCCTACGGGAGCCTAAGAAGATGCCCACCAAAAGAAGAGGGAGGACTTTCATTTGGAAAAGTCTCAAGGCTACTTTCACTGATTGGGCCTGGAAATTTGGGACAAGGATTCAGTCTTTCAGACGAATCTGGTATTTTGGCCCATATCAATTCTGCATGTTCAGTCACTCAGAGGTCCACTCAGTCCTGTAATAGGTTTAATCTACAGTTTAGTTTTTAAATAAATGAACATGGAAAATTTGTATTCAAATAGGTATTTGATCACAAAATATACATTTCAAAGACTAGGTAAAAAAAGGTACAGGACCCCTGGACGGTTAAGTCCAGTCAAAAGCGACTATGGGATTGCGGCGCTCATCTCGCTTTCAGGTCGAGGGAGCCGGCGTTTGTCCACAGACAGCTTTCTGGGTCATGTGGCCAGCAGGACTAAACCGCTTCTGGTGCAACGGGTCACCGTGATGGAAACCAGAGCGCATGGAAATGCTGTTTACCTTCCCACCGCAGCGATACCTATTTATCTACTTGCACTGGCATGCTTTCAGACTGCTAGGTTGGCAGGAGCTGGGACAGAGCAACGGGAGCTCACCCGGTTGCGGGGATTCGAACCGCCGACCTTCCGATCGGCAAGCCCAAGAGGCTCAGTGGTTCAGACCACAGCGCCACCCGCGTCCCCTATTTCAAAGTCTAGGGTAGGGTTGTATGGTGGGTTATGCCATTTTCTCTCTGTTTCTCCATAGAATCATAGAATTGGAAGGCACCCCCAAATCTATGCAATGCAGGAATCAGGGCTAAATAATCTTTGACAAGTGGCCTTCCAACCTCTGCTTAAAAACCTCCAAGGAAGGAGAGTCCACTACCTTTTGAGGGAGCCCGTTCCACGGTTGGACAGCTCTGACCATCAGAAAGCTCTTCCAGATGTTTAGCCGGGATCTCCTTTCTTGTAATCTGAATCCCTTGTTTTGGGTCCTACCCTCCGGAGCAAGCTTGCTCCTTCTTCCACGGGAAGACAGCCCTTTAGATATTTGAAGATGGCTATCGTATCACCTGGGGATGTAGGTGGCGCTGTGGTTCAAATCCCCGTAATGGGGTGAGCTCCCGTTGCTCAGTCCCTACTCCATCCAACCAAGCAGTTCGAAAGCACGTCAAAGTGCAAGTAGATAAATGCTGCTCTGGTTCGCCAGAAGCGGCTTAGTCATGCTGGCCACATGACCCGGAAGCTGTACGCCGGCTCCCTTGGCCAGTAAAGCTAGATGAGCGCTGCAACCCCAGAGTCGTCCACGACTGGACCTAACGGTCAGGGGTCCTTATCCTATCACCTCTGTGATTCAAATTGCTAAGCAGCGTATTGTTCCAAGTTTTATGTCCCCGAACGACATATTGTTCTAGGAGTGCAGTGCCACAAAAGAAGAAGATGTGAATAAGGGGCACAGGAGTGCCGAGGGCCTTCTGGCGGTTCCCTCGCTGCGAGAAGCCAAGTTACAGGGAACCAGGCAGAGGGCCTTCTCGGTAGTGGCACCCGCCCTGTGGAACGCCCTCCTTTCAGATGTCAAAGAGAACAACAACTACCAGACTTTTAGAAGACATCTGAAGGCGGAAAAATGATATGGATTATTTTATGTTCGTGTTTTTAGTTATATTGTTTGTCTTATTTGGTTGTGTGTGCATATGTGTATATCGGTTTAATTTGTTGATGATTAAGAAACTAAGTGATGGATATAAAATTTGGAAAATACCAATAAATTTTTTTTTGAAAAAAAAAAAAAGAAGACATCTGAAGGCAGCCCTGTTTAGGGAAGCTTTTAATGTTTGATGGATTATTGCATTTTAATATTTTGTTGGAAGCCGCCCAGAGTGGCTGGGGAGAAGCCCAACCAGATGGGCGGGGTATAAATAAATTATTATTATTATTATTATTATTATTATTATTGCACCCCAAAAGCGACACATTATGCCCAAATGAAAATTGGCTGGTGTGGACCCACGTTATAATTAGCATCCTGACAGGTTTGTTGCCCACCCGCCCCCTCCGCTACCTGCTGCTATCAATTTGTGCAGGTTCAAAATGGGGCCTAAGGGACTACCAGTAAGCAGCCCTTTGCATTGTCAACAGTGAATTATGAAAGAACAGAAGAAAGCAGACAGAGGTTTGTAGAGAGCAAAGAAGGGAGTGGAAGTGGACCAGACGGAAAGGAATGAAGAGGCTTTCGTCTGTGTGTGTGTGTGTGTGTGTGTGTGTGTGTGTGTGTTTTGTGGTGATGAGGGAAGAGAAAGGTGGCCAACAAAATGGACTCCTCTCCGGACAGGTTGATGGAGTGAGGGAGTTAGCCGAGACAAGCCACTGATTTTGATAGATCACTGAGAGAAGTAAAAACCAAGACATGCTTAGTGAGGCGTAAGAGGCTTCTTTTCGGGGTGGGGTGGGTGTGGAAGGAGAAATCCACAGAAGTCAGCAGGAAAAAAATAACAGA
Organism: Darevskia nairensis; assembly: GCA_034642065.1. Taxonomy (NCBI): domain Eukaryota; kingdom Metazoa; phylum Chordata; class Lepidosauria; order Squamata; family Lacertidae; genus Darevskia; species Darevskia nairensis. The sequence goes on along the minus strand of JAWWNI010001606.1, from coordinate 68,125 downwards.
AGGAGGGGTGGGGGGGGGAAGAAAGAGAGAGAAAGAGAAGGAAAAAACCCTCACCTCACACATTGCTGGCCTTTTATTAGCTTGTTGACTTGCTAGAGCTGGGCAAAGGAAATGCAATAAATAACCAAAGTGATCAATTACAGCGTTTTAAATTAAGGCCTGAGTAAAAGCCCCGAGGCTGGAGACAGTAATTGATTTCTAAGTTGGTGTTGAAAGAGCGATCCAGGGAAAAAAGTCTCCCTGATGGTGCCACTCTTTGTTTAATATTCGGAGGGGGGGGGCGGCAAAGACCTCCAGGCTAGCATTTTAGTCTTCAATCCTGAGCCACTGATCTTTAATTGAGGCAAATCTTCCAGTGAATGCAATTTTCTTAAATAAGGTCTCTCTCTCTCTCTCTCTCTGTAACGCACATCTTTTTTTCTTTTTTTTAAAACCCCATTATACTTTACAGAGCCCGTTGGCTGGAGGAAGTCAGCACTCCTTCACTAGCTAGAGCATCAGCACCAGCCAGCAAAACAGGTAGGTTGCTACAGGTAAGTTTACCTGCTTTTATTTATTTTTTGCTGGTGGATTAAGGGGAATAATGTCCAGAAGGGGCATTTGCCTTGCACCGTCTATTCACCATCTGTTCAGTCAGAGTGGTTACAGAGCACTGGACCTGGGAGATCTGGGTTCGAATCCCCCACTCAGCCACGACGCTCACTGGGTATAATTATTATTATATGGGTGACCTTGGGCCAGTCGCCACCTCTCAGCCTAGCCTTGTTGTGGTTAATTAATGAAGAGGCGCAGAACCATGTACACTACATTGAGCCTTGGGTGGGGGTGGGAGAGGAAGGTGGCATATAAACAAACAAACAAACAAATATTCCAGAAGTGAGGGTTGCATAGCTTTCTGGGCAACCTTCCGAAAGCAGGTCCAGAAGCAAACCAGTAAAATCTGATTTATTTATTGCGCAGTAGTAGGTTAGCATCCCCCACAGAGACAAACATTTAGACATTTAAAGCAGTATTGCACTGCTTTCATGGTTTCTCCCAAAGAATCCAGGGAACTGTAGTTTGTGAAGGGCGCTGCTGAGTTTTGTTAGGGGGCCCCCTACTCCCCTCAGAGAACTACACTTCCCAGAGTTCCCTGCTAAGAAGGATGCATGGCTAAAGCGCTCTGGGGATTGTACCAGTTGAGCCTTATGGCCATCAGATGACAGCAACAATAGAACAGGTAGCTAGAAATCTGAAGTTTTAGGTATTACAGGCTGAGGAACTTTTGACAGAACTCTTTTTTTTTGGGGGGGGACTATTCATGGATTACCGTAAACGGGACTCAAGGGGTCAGACAAAAGGCGAGTGGTTTAATTTTATAAATGTACAGTATGTTCAAGCATACAGAGATATGTGCTCTCACATCTGATCGAGGGGTTTTCTTGAACCATCACAGGATTTTAACTGGCATGGAACAATACACAGGAGTGGGTATCAAAACGGCTTTAAAGAAAGTCTTTAAAAGAAGTTTGTCAACTTTTATTTCAGGAAGCTTTTAATGTTTCATATTTCCCCCCTCCCTTTTCCCTTTTGTATTTTGTTGGAAGCTGCCCAGAGTGGCTGGGGCAACCGAGCCGGATAGACAGGGTATTACCACTACTGTTATTCTCATCAGAATCAGAATCCATGCAACACCTCTGTTCTAGCCTTTCTTGATAATGAAGATGCTCAGGCCTTGATCATTTTTTGTTGCCTCTTGAACTCCCACCAGGTCTCCTGTTCAAGATGTCTAATGTGTCAGCCAGCTCAGAAAAGTAGGCTGGAAGTCTTACATGAAGAACACAGTTACTTTCCACGGCTTGTACTAAAAAAAGCATCAGCAAGCCAGGAAACCGAGAGACCCGGCGTTATCACAGCATGCCAGCATTTGCCCATCTTACTGTACCGGAACGGTTCACCGCAGGCCCCGTCGGCGCCAGTAAATTTTGTATTATGCATCCTACAAGGGCCTTTCCTAGTAAAATAATATTTTTCCATCTAGATCCTTTTACGACGGGAACCATATTACTTCCTAATCTATATTGCGGCATGTTTCTCCACGATCAAAGTCAATTACCACTTGGTCCCAGCACACCTCTAAATGGAGTTTTAATTTGTGTATATTAAAGAGGAATCTTCCCATCGGGGTATTCGCTGTAATTAGAGAAACCAGGGCAAGCAGGTTTTTACAGGGAGCCTCCCACCTTGCGTCGTAATTGCTAAAGGATAGGGCTGGTCTGTTATGGTCAGTATAACTTTATGCAAACCACCTCATTAACCAACCTGTAATTAGGGGAGGGAACTTAATTGATGAAGCATGATTCCGATGCTTAATTCAGCCACCTCCAGCTCATTCCCCAGCTGCCCCCAATATATCTACCAGAACACATTCAGTGAGCCCACCTCATCCCATTTAGCAAGGTGATATATTTATTACATTTGTGCCTTGCTCTTCCTACAGGAAACTCACGAGTGCAGGCATCCCACCCCTCACTAACACACGATCATAGAATCATAAGAATCATAGAGTTGGAAGATACCACAAGGACCATCCAGTCCAACCCCCTGCCAAGCAGGAAACACCATCAAAGCATTCTTGACAGATGGCTGTCAAGCCTCTGCTTAAAGACCTCCAAAGAAGGAGACTCCACCACACTCCTTGGCAGCAAATCCCACTGTCGAACAGCTCTTACTGTCAGGAAGTTCTTCCTAATGTTTAGGTGGAATCTTCTTTCTTGTAGTTTGAATCCATTGCTCCGTGTCCGCTTCTCTGGAGCAGCAGAAAACAACCTTTCTCCCTCCTCTATATGACATCCTTTTATATATTTGAACATGGCTATCATATCACCCCTTAACCTTCTCTTCTCCAGGCTAAACATACCCAGCTCCCTAAGCCGTTCCTCATAAGGCATCGTTTCCAGGCCTTTGACCATTTTGGTTGCCCTCCTCTGGACACGTTCCAGCTTGTCAGTATCCTTCTTGAACTGTGGTGCCCAGAATTGGACACAGTATTCCAGGTGGGGATCGACTTGCGTGCAACCGCATATATGTACGGGACCGGGAAGTAACAAAATAATTTAATTGGAAATGGCGGGAGAGAGCTGGAGAGTCCTAGGGGCTCAAGAGGAAGCCCTCCCCAGAGCCTGAAGAGGATGTCAGTGAGGGCAGAGGAAGCCCCGATTAGGCCAGAGGCACAGCAGGGCTTTGTTTCGGCTGCTTAGCCTCCCCGCCTAACAGCTGACACTCAGGGTAGCGCAGCAACAAGTGCCATTTCCCTGCACATCCAGCCTCTAGCTGGCTCAGAGCTTCAACTCCAGATATTTGTGTCTGGACTGGGGAGAGACCGGGAGATTGAGCGAGCTGGAAAGCAAGAAGAAATGGGAGTCTGGAGGTTTTTTAGAGGGTGCTCCCCTCCATGTGATTTCAGTTATGTGCAGGGCCCCCCTGGAAGGCAACCCCTGCATAAATGGGGAGATACCTGTAGCTCACATGAAACTACCCATCTCTTGTCCAAGTCCGGCTTAGTTTGAATCACAAAACAGCATCATGGACTCTCAAACCATCCCTTCTCATGGTTGCATTATAATTAGGACTGAGCTGAAAACACCCCACCATTTCTCACGAACATTATTGATAGCGCTGAAAAACGCCTCTCACATCCCGTGACCATTTGGTATTCTGCGTTTCCTCATTTGCGAAATCGGTCTCTCTTGCCCTCACTTCCGACTGCCCTCGCTGATATGACCACACAGTCGAATCTGACTGGTTGCGATATTAACTACAGTTTTTTCTGGTTGTATCATAACGTCAGGCTCAGTGACCTCCATTTCATTCATCACATACACAACTAACGTCACGCGACTCACTCAGAAAGAGGTAGAAGAAGCAGCTAGTTGAAAATATTAGCACTGCACGGGGTTTTAATTTTAAACACGGGCCCTTTGTATGATTTAAGTCATGGGGGAGGCGGAGAATTCTACTCCACTAAATCAGCATTTAAACGATTTTTTTTTTTTAAATTCATTTTTAAAATTAAGGGAAGAGGACATTGCTAGGAGAAGGAAAAAGGCAAAGCAAATGAGAATCATAATAATAATATTAAAACTAGTGGAAGAGAGAAAAAGAAGAAAAAGTCTTGAGGCATAATAGAGACTCTAAAAAAGTATTGCGGTGTAAGCTTTGGTGGAATAACGTCCACTTCATCAGATGCATGATGTTTTTCCCTCAGCAGTGAGGGAAGAAAAAAATGTGATGCTCAAAGGATGGAGAGACAATTCAATTAGACCTTGAATGTATGCAAAACAAGCACAGTGACCCTTCAGAACAGCAGCGATAGGTGATAACACAAGTATACATTCGGGCTCTAATGGAGTTGTCACTGTCTGTACCTTTCTCATTTTATTTCCCCCTGACCTCACTGATTTTGCAACCTTACTTGGCATTTCCAATTGAGGATTGGATACTTCCTGTATTTGACAATGTGGGTTGGGTACAAAGCTTATACCCTAACAAATTTGTTGACTGCTGCGGCTCTGGCCTTCTGGGAGCTGGAGGAAGGGAAGGGTTAACTGAGAGGTTATAGATGAAGGCCGCAAGATCAGAAGAAATTGGGCAGATTTGGGTTGAAACTGGAGGCCGGAAGGAGTGGGATTGGGAGAAGCCATGGATGTATCCGATTGAGTCTTATTCAGAGCAGACTTGTCATAATTAATGGACCCAAGTTAGCCATGGCCATTCATTTCAATGGCTCTACTCTGAGTAGCACTAACACTGCATACAACTCTATGAATTCAAGTGGCAGAATTGTGGGTGGAGCGTGGATTGAGGGCAAAGGAGGAAGGTGGAGAATTAAGAGTGGAAATTCTGAGGAAGAAAACTGAGGAAGAATTAAGAGTGGAAATTCTTCCACTCTGAGGAAGAAAACTGTAGCAAATGAGAGGGAACTGCTAGGGTCTAGAAAGCTTGGTCTTGCTGGCCGCTGTGAAAACAGGATGCTGGGCTAGACGGGCTTTTGGCCTGATCCAGCAGGGCTCCTCTTATCATAGAATCGTAGAATTGTAGGGTTGGAAGGGACCCTGAGGGTCATCTAGTCCAATCCCCTGCAATGCAGGAATCTCAGCTAAAGCATCCATGGCAGATGGCCATCCAACCTCTGCCAGTGTGGTGTTAGAGCCAGTGTGGTGTAGTGGTTAAGAGCGGTAGACTTGTAATCTGGTGAACCAGGTTTGCATCTCCGCTCCTCCACATGCAGCTGCTGGGTGACCTTGGGCTAGTCACACTTCTCTGAAGTCTCTCAGCCCCACTCACCTCAGAGAGTGTTTGTTGTCGGGGAGGAAGGGAAAGGAGAATGCTAGCAGCTTTGAGACTCCTTCGGGTAGTGATAAAGTGGGATATCAAATCCAAACTCTTCTTCTTCTCTTCTTAAAAACCACCAATGCAGGAGAGTCCACAACCTCCTGAGGGAGTCCGTTCCACTGTTGAATGGTTCTTAGTGTCAGAAAGTTCTTCCTGATGTTTAGTCAGAATCTCCTTTCTTGTAACTTGAAGTCCTACCCTCCAGAGAAGGAGAAAACAAGTTTGCTCCATTTCCCATGTGACAGCCCTTGAGATATTTGACTAAAGCTATCATATCTCCTCTCAGTCTCTTCTTTTCCAGGCTAAACATACCCAGCTCCTTCAACCGTTCCTCATCAGGCTTGGTTTCCAGACCCTTGACCATCTTATAATGATAAATTTAATTTTGTTATATTGCTCCCATCGATCTGGCTGGGTTGCCCCAGCCACATTCTTGGTTGCCCTCCTCTTCCCTCCGTCCCCCATGCCACTATCCGTTTATGTTCCAGCTTGTCAACGGCCTTCTTAAACTGTGGCACCCACAACTGGACACGGTGGCTCCGGGTGTTCACAGAGTGCGATTTCAGCGGCATCTCCGCAGAAGCAGGACTTGACCCGAGAAAAGGAGAGTTGAAGTGGGGGCTAGGTAGACACAGTGACCCTTTTCAGCTGTGAGACCCACAACGACTAAGAAAAGCGGGCCAAGAAAGGCCCACAACTGGCGCGAGATGAAAAAGCAAAGCGGGGAGAATTGAGAGAGAAGAATGCCGACCACAGAAATGACTGGCGCGGAGCCAGGTCTGAAGGGTAACAACAGGAGCTGGAGAGAGAATTCGGCGTGGAAGTAAATTCACCACAAAGGAAAGGAGGAAGGGTGTGGAGGAGACGAGTTGTGCACAGCATTCCTCTTCTGTCCTTAGACTGGAATTTTCAGAACTACAACTAAGACTAAACGTAACTTCTCTGAGGATGTGCGTGTGTGGAACTGAGGCAAATAGATGCTCCCAAAATGTGGACTGCTTCATTCAGCTAGGAAGGTGTGAGTGAGACCAATTTAGATTTTTATTTGTACAGAGGAAGCTTTAAAAAGGTAAAGGTAAAGGGACCCCTGAGCATTAGGTCCAGTCGCGGACGACTCTGGGGTTGCGGCGCTCATCTCGCTTTACTGGCCAAGGGAGCCAGTAAATGTGGCCAGCATGACTAAGCTGCTTCTGGCGAACCAGAGCAGCGCACGGAAACACCGTTTACCTTCCCGCCGGAGCGGTACCTATTTATCTACTTGCACTTTGACGTGCTTTCAAACTGCTAGGTTGGCAGGAGCAGGGACCGAGCAGCGGGAGCTCACCCCGTTGCGGGGATTTGAACCGCCGACCTTCTGATCGGCAAGCCCTAGGCTCAGTGGTTTAACCCACAGTGCCACTCGCGTCCCATCAGAGGAAGCTTTAAGATTGCTTTATTCCAACCTGCTTCCTCCAAACGAGCTTTGGTCATAAAACCCCCTCTATTTAAAAAAAAATGAAGAACGGTGCGAAGAAGACAGCAGGGAGGGGGAGAACGGACCGAAAGGAAGAGAAGCGCTTTTTTTCTTCTGCAAAAACAAGGCCTGGCAAATTGTTACAAATGGACCCAAGTCTGGGAGGGCTGATTAAGCAGCTGACACTGCGGGATTAATGACCTTCTCCCCTCTAGAGAACAGGAGCAAAAATCCAGCACAGGGAGTCGGGAGGAGCATAAATCTGAGGGAATGGGACAGATCAGCGTTAAGAGTCCTATCAATAATGAAATTTAACACAGCCCGGCAGCTGGCTCAGACAAGCCTCAAACGAAGGCGGCAGAGAAAGAGGTGGCTTGTTCGCGCTGGGGTTGCCCCATAGCAGAATCAAATTTCCGCCCCCCACCCTCCGACCCCAAAATACCACTGTGGCAAGCTCAACCACACATATTATCACAGGGCAAAGATCCTCGAGTTCCAAGACAAATCTGTACCATGGGCTAGGTAACGCAACTTATCCCCAGGTAATAATCTCTGCCTCGCTCGATCCAACTTGCAATTTGTTTAAGTATGTTAAGAGCGGGAGGGGGGGAGTGAGAGGTTGGAGTGAGCCAAAACACCGATCAAGGGGCTTTTGATCTGACTTTTGGGATTAGTGATCATAAAGAAACAACAACACTGAGGAGTCGGTGTTTTTCTCCGTTTCCCAGTTGCAATGCTGTTTGTTCACTTGTTATTTGTTTGCTTCTTAAAAAATAAATAAATGTTGATTTGTTAAAAACAGCAACGTTCAGAGATAACAAAAAAGCAAGAAAAGAACCAACATTGTAAGCTGTAAAGCATCATAGCCTGGAAGGACAAAAGTACAAAGATACAGCGTTGCTCCAAAGGGATAATAAAATATTAACTCATACAAAAATTCACTTTACAAATAATATGGATTGGTGAAAAATAAATGTATTCTCCACCATTGTTGAGAATAAAGGTTCCATACAGGTTTAAATGAGTCATATATTTGCATGTACGTGTGGCACTGAGTGACCACGTACCTCAATATTTATATAAGAAAACATGCTTTTAATTTTTTTTTAAAAAAGCCGAACAGTAATGCTGTGTATCAAGTTTATGGGATAGCTGTTCAGGAAGGGCAATTTGCCTTTAAAAATAAAATAATTTAATAAAACAATTCAGAAAATATAAAATAAAATAACACAATATTCAGTTTCGAAAAATACTTAAAAAAAAAAAAAAAAGGCTACGAAACACCAATAAGACATTCCTACCCTTAGCGGTGAGCAAATAAACTCTACAGCAACCAGTTGCTTGCTATTACAAGTAAGAACACTTCACATACGGCAAGTGTGTTCTCATGCAATAAACCCATTGTTGTGACAGAATCGCGAGAAAAACACGTTATTGGGTGGGAAAAGAGTCAGACACCGACTTGAGTGTCAGAAAGACTACATTTCAAGAGCGTCGCCGTCTCCAGGCATGTCTTTGTAATGGAAACAGGAGATTGAAAAGAAGATGGCCGAGCTTAATTCAACAACTCGGCCCACCCTCACGCGCGGCCTCAGACAACTCAATCTGAGGGCCATTATTATGACTGGATTGCCCCACACAAATGGGTGGTATTTGAAAACAGTGAAGAAAGCAGCCATTATGGGGAACGTTTCTCCCTCCTTCTCGTTCATCCTGCTCCTTCTGTGTCTGCATTTAGCTGCAATTAAAATACACTATTTCAAAGTAATTAGCGTGAAATAAAGACCGGGACTTGAGGAGACCTCCTTTCAGAAGTTATTAAGATCTGTAGCACCTCCCCTTTCCCGGCCACGATTCCATTTTGTGGGCAAAGGCTGAGGAAAGCTGAGGAATGAAGGAGAAGCCTGAGCATCTGTGCTACGCTTGTTAAAAGACCACGGCAGCCATCTCTCCCCCCCTCCAATCATCAGTGTCAGTAGGGACTTTTACAACTAGGGATTTATAATGACCGTTAAAACAAATCCCTCATGACAAGTGAATTTAAGGCTGGGGCAGAGCGTTCAGAGCAAAACTGAAGCAGAAACAACCGGCTCCATCATACAGCCCGCAAGGAGATAGGGCCTGGAAGGAATCGCAGAGGTGGAAGGGACGCTGAGGATCAATTAGTCCAGAGGTTCCCAAACTTATTTGGCTTACCACCCCCTTTTCAGATATATTACTCAGCGCCCCCTGGAAATCTACATTCTTTAAGCAAACGAACAGAAATATGCAGTTCCCATGGAACAGATCAGAGTGAAGCCTGCCAGCTCCGTTCGATCTGCCCAAGAAGATGAAGAAGAAGAGTCTGGATTTGATATCCCGCTTTATCACTACCCGGAGGAGTCTCAAAGCAGCTCACATTCTCCTTTCCCTTCCTCCGCCACAACAAACACTCTGTGAGGTGAGTGGGGCTGAGAGACTTCAAAGAAGTGTGACTAGCCCAAGGTCACCCAGCAGCTGCATGTAGAGGAGCAGGGAAGCGAACCCGGTTCACCAGATTATGAGTCTACCGCTCTTAACCGCTACACCACACTGGCTCTCCTACACCACACTGGCTCTCTCTGCCATTAGCCAAAAAGGCAGGCAGGCTGAAAGGCAGGATGAAGCTGAAATGGTCTACCCAACTCCAGGAAAACGCCTCGGGTTGAGCACGACCGCCGGATCCAAGGGAGGCTTTGTTGCTATCCCACAACAGTGCTCGACCTGGCGGTAAACGGCATTACACAACAGATGAAACACGTACAAACGTGTTTCCCCCACACAGGGGGTGCCGCTTGCACGGCATTGCGCACGTGCACCCTACACGGAATGTCGCACATGCACAGTCCGCATGGGGCGCTGCTCATGAGCGGCAGCTCGTAAGGCTGCTGTGCATGTGCGGCACTCTGGACGGAGTTCACATGCGCGGGATGCCGCACATGCGCAGCCCGCACGGGGTGCCACTCGCGAGCAGCAGCTCATAAGGAGCTGTACACCTGGGGGAGGTGTCATCCCTCCCAGAGTGGCACTCGGGGCGGCCCGCCCCCAACGCACCCCCCTTCCAACGCCACTGGGGTCCAACCACGATCCTCTCACTCAGACAGTCGATTTCTACCAATCCTGTAGAGGAGGGCTGGGGAACCAACGCCTCTTGATCTGCCATAGGACTCCCAACTCTCACCAGCCTGAGCGACCACAGCCAATGGTTGGCGATGATGGGAGTTGCCATTCAGAAACGTCCGGAGGCGCACAGATCCTCCAGTCTTGTTGTGGAGCAAGAACCCTGGCGCCACAAGCTAACCACAAGCTTGTTTTATGGAGCCACCCAAAATCGCATGTGTTCCTGTCACGTCTCACATTGCACTCTAACTTCAAGATGGGAGCATCAGTAGGCCCAAGCCCATGACAGATGGAGTGACATCCAAGTGTCTGGGCCTGAGGGGTGGAGCGAACAGGACTGAGGGATAGTCTAGCGCAGCTTTTGCTGACTTGATGCCCTCCAGATGTTGCCAAGCTACATCTCCCATCAGCCCCAGCCCTAAACGGCCTCGGTCCTGTATACTTGAAGGAGCGTCTCCACTCCCATTATTCAGCCCGGACACTGAGGTCCAGCGCCGAGGGCCTTCTGGCGGTTCCCTCACTGCGAGAAGCAAAGCTACAGGGAGCCAGGCAGAGGGCCTTCTCGGTAGTGGCGCCCTCCCTGTAGAACGCCCTCCCAGCAGAGGTCAAAGAGATAAACAACTACCTGACATTCAGAAAATACCTCAAGGCAGCCCTGTTTAGGGAAGTTTTTAACCTGTGATATTTTAATGTATTTTAATATCTGTTGGAGGCCGCCCAGAGTGGCTGGGGGGACCCAGCCAGATGGGCGGGGTACAAATAATATATTATTATTATTATTATTATTATTATTATTATTATTATTATTCTGGGAGTTGTAGTTCCAACAACTGGAGAGTGTCAGGCGGGCATCGCCACCTTGTGGAACGAAGCATATTATGCATCTAAAGAGAAGGCACGGGCAATCTTTGGTTCACAGAGTAGGATTCTGGTCTGTGGTGCTATCAGCCCATCTTGAACTGCCTGTGGCTGACATTTTCAGCCGGCCATTGCCGTTGTGCAGCAAGTAAGCAGCTAGATACAGCTCGACCTACAGAACTTCCCGGCTGAAGCTCTGCAGTGCCTGACAGATATAAGCCAAAGTGGAAACGTGAACGACCGTGCAAAGCTGCTCAGAGCAGAACTTGACCTGATCCCTCGAGACTGCATAGGAAAGAAATCTTTTTAAAAAAGCAAATGCAAAGAAAGGCTGCTTTGCCCTTTGGCACTCCTGCGTGCCATTTCCATATAAGAAGGTTGTTGAGTTTGGGGTTGGTTTGTTTTCAAAGTTAAAACCTGCGCTGCTCCTTGCTTTGGGCTGCTTGCTGAACCGGAAGATCACTCTTAACATTTTTTAAACAATTATTTCGTGGCACAGAAAGATGCTCGTTTCCAGCAGCTCCTATAGGACTGTATATCTCCCTTACTCCGCTGCTTTTAAATGTCAGGCTAGAGGTCTTGCTTAGATTTGGAGCAGGAAAAGGACCAATTCATCATAGCCTTTTTTCCAGGTTAGCTCTCCACTCCAGTTTGGGGGTGGGTGGAATGAATCGATCTCGAGAAGCAAGGCTCTAATGCAAGATCCTGTACCTTCAACGCCATTACTTTCAGAGCTGCCGTTAAATCATTTTAGCCTCCGCAGTCCCAAGGCTACAAAAAGCTATCTGTGGCTGCTGTCCAAACCTATAACGCAAGATCCCCAAATCAGCCCCTCTTAAAATAAAAAACAAAAAATTAGAAGCCAGAAGGAAAAGGACAGTTCTCCCCTAACGAAAGCAAGCTGGCCTCCAACAGCATTGCGGATTCGGAGAACAAAAGAAAATGTTATTTTTGGTTATATTTAGTTCTCGCAGCGGGCTTGAAGCAGCCGTCGAAATGAGGAGAGGGAAGGACGAGAGAGGCAGGGTGGAACTAGAAGCAATTTCCCCATCTTGGTTTTGTTGGGAGGTACTTTCCTCACTTCCCAGAGTTAAAGTGCAGCTTTTAACGGCTCAAAGGCGGCTGAGTCAGTGTTGCTTTTAACTGTGCTCTTGGCACAGCGATGTGGATTTGATAAAAAAAAAAAGTTCCCGGAGAGAAAGCCGGTTTAAAACAAAAACAAAAGCCTCGCACAACTTGACTGCGGTAAGCCTTTGAGCCATTTGTCTGGAGGAGGGAATCCGTCGGATGCACAGATTCTCCTCCAGCTCAACCGTCTTCCAAGCAGTTTATTCTCCCACAACAGATGGGAGTCAGAGTGCGCAGGTTCTTTAATGAGGGGAGGTGTGTTAATTAGGCTAGAAAGCAGCCAGGAAGGCCTCCGGGGTTTCCCACCATCCGCATGGCGAGGGGAGGAAATATCTGAGAGAGCTGTGCCCCCGAGACAATATTTTTCCCCCAATGGCCACCTATAGTATGTCTCTTGAGATGTTCCATCTGTCTATTCATCTACACATGGAACGCTGTCAGGCTCAGGTTCCCAGAGACACTTTACAAGGGTGCATTGTGGAAGTCTAGGACAGAATTAGCAGAGAGATCGTTAGGCTGAACGGTCTGGCAATGAGCAGAAGCGAAATCTGCATGTCGTTAGTGCACATGGGTTGCGTCACCGTCAAGGAGGTGGGGGGTTACCAGGTAAAAATAATAGTCCCTTCCCTTGCCCCAATTATCTGGGTGAAATAAGCAATGACAAACCTAGACAGCATCTTAAAAAGCAGAGACATCACCTTGCCGACAAAGGTCCGTATAGTTAAAGCTATGGTTTTCCCAGTAGGGATGTATGGAAGTGAGAGCTGGACCATAAAGAAGGCTGATCGCCGAAGAATTGATGCTTTTGAATTATGGTGCTGGAGGAGACTCTTGAGAGTCCCATGGACTGCAAGAAGATCAAACCTATCCATTCTGAAAGAAATCAGCCCTGAGTGCTCACTAGAAGGACAGATCCTGAAGCTGAGGCTCCAATACTTTGGCCACCTCCTGAGAAGAGAAGACTCCCTGGAAAAGACCCTGATGTTGGGAAAGATGGAGGGCACAAGGAGAAGGGGACGACAGAGGATGAGATGGTTGGACAGTGTTCTCGAAGCTACCAACATGAGTCTGGCCAATCTGCGGGAGGCAGTGGAAGACAGGAGTGCCTGGCATGCTCTGGTCCATGGGGTCACGAAGAGTCGGACACGACTAAACGACTAAACAACAACAACAACAACAAATTTTGTGTTTTTTTTCTGTTGTTGATAACATGAATGCACACCACTTTTTGTGTTTTGTATGCATTCCAAACATGGAAGAAAATCATTTTATTTATTTATTTTGGAGGGGGAGGATTTAAATTGGACAGATCTTACCGTTCAAATTTGTTAATTTGGATTGGAAACTACAGGGAGAAAATGAATTATTTGGATATGTAGCCCCAAACCTGTAACAGCTCTCATAATCCTAGGCTAGATGAGCCTTTGGCATGATGCAGAAAGCTGTCAGAAACATTGAACTGTAGAGTTGGAAGGGATCTAGTTCAACCCCCTGCAATGCAGGAATATACAAGGATCGAACACGCAATACAGTGGTACCTTGGTTCTCAAACGCCTTGGTACTCAAACAACTTGGAACCCAAACACTGCAAACCCGGAAGTAAGTGTTCTGGTTTTCAAACTTTTTTCGGAAGCCGAACGTGCTCCGTTTTGAGTGGTACGCTTCCATTTTGAGTGCCATGCTTCTGATTTGAGTGTTACGTCGAGGTCTGTCTGTTTTTGCTATTTATTTTGCGTTTTTGTATTCACAGCTCTTTTTGTTTTGTTTTTGTGACTGCGTGGAACCCAGTTCAGCTACTGATTGATTGATTGTGTGACTGCAGTACATTCTTTATTGCTTTCATTTAACATTCATGTTAAATTGCTGTTTTAGGGGTTGTTTTTAAAAGTCTGGAATGGATTAATCCATTTTGCATTACTTTCTATGGGAAAGCGCGCATTGGTTTTGGAACGCTTTGGTTTTGGAACAGAGTTACGGAACAGATTAAGTCTGAGAACCAAGGTGCCACTGTACTGGTGTTATCAGCACCATGCTCTAACCCATTGAGCCAACTCTCCCTGTGTTCTTAGTTCCAGTTTTTATACACAACCTTTCAAGACACTAAAAGATTCATTTCCACCTACATCTCGTAACCAATAACTAGTATTTGCTGTATGTAGACTTTTTAAAATATTATGGAGTTCAGAAATGATTTTAAGTAAGTAAGTAAGTAAGTAAGTAAGTTTAAGGGGAGGACTGGAAGGAATGAAGTTTTATATAAGGATGTCTCCTTCAGGCTCTGGGGAGGGTTTCCTCGCAAGCCACTGGGACTCTCCAGGGTGTTCCCCATTTAGATACATTTCACTGACCCCCATAGTGGCATAAAGGTAAAGGTAAAGGGACCCCTGACCATTAGGTCCATTTGTGTCCGACTCTGGGGTTGTGGCGCTCATCTTGCATTACTGGCCGAGGGAGCCGGCGTACAGCTTCCAGGTCATGTGGCCAGCATGACAAAGCCGCTTCTGGCGAACCAGAGCAATGCCGTTTACCTTCCCGCCAGAGCGGTTCCTATTTATCTACTTGCACTTTGACGTGCTTTCGAACTGCTAGGTGGGCAGGAGCTGGGACCGAGCAACGGGAGCTCACCCCGTCACGGGGATTCGAACCACTGACCTTTTGATCGGCAAGCCCTAGGCTCTGTGGTTTAACCCACAGCGCCACCTGGGTCCCTGCATAGAGGCATAACCCCTGTCTTAAGTGGGGAGTCGCCTGTACATATCTTTTTGCAGACTGAAAGCAACAGCGACAGTTGTTTCCATTCCGGACATGGGACTAAAAAGTGAATGTCCACATTTTCTGGCCCTGTTTCCATTTTTGCCAGGATGCCCCGGCGCCCATATCCAGAATGCATATTAGAATGGGACTCCCATAGCATCTCTGTCTCTGGCCATCTCTAGTTGAGAGATGCTTCCCTGCCTTCGCCTCTGTACACACCGCTGCGAATATTTGAAAAGGGAGTCGCTGGTGACTCAAAGCCTGGCTAATTCCAGCAGGGATGTAATGGCTTCCTCGAGTTAATGCACCTTTATCTTTCTGTTTGCCCATTATTCCTCTAGTGCGATGAGTCAGCCTTGTGAAAGCCGTCTGCTAAATCACAGTATTTACACATCAAGCCAGTCGTACAATTTCGATGGGATCACATTCTTTCCCCGCACTCTCGCCCCCCCTCCACCTGCGGAAAGCAGAACCAAAGCTTCTTCCGTAGATCTTTGAACTGAAAGAGAGCTAAACCAAGTTCCCTCAGTTTGTTGAAAGCTATGAGAATGTGACTGAAGCAACAAAGAGTACGGACATTTCTACAGAACGCCTTTCTCCCTTAAGTGGGCAATTTATTACCACACCACAGATGTGCAAGCTACACGCAAAATCCCAATTCCTTCTTTCTTCTCATATACAGAATTTTGTAATATCTGTCAATTTAGGGCTCATCCCCAGGGATATGGTCTACGGAGAGCTGGCTTCCGGCACCAGGCCGGTTGCAAATAATGTCTGCAAATGTGACATGAAGGCTGGCAACATCAACCCTGCGGTGTAGGAATCCCTTGCATACGACCGCAGTGCCTGGAGACAGGCAGTCTGATTGTGCATCCACAGAAGTGACCAAAGGAGGAATGACCGCTGGGAGGAGTACGGGGGAAAGAAATCCCCCCAGTGCATCTGCAGCAGCACAACCGGACGCCTTCATCTGCCCCAGCTGCAACAAAACATGTCTCTCCTGTATCGGTCTCTACAGCCACAGCAGCTGCTGAAACTCTCCAAAGGTTTGGCTTCAAGGCACACTCCTCCATTGTCTCCTGAGAGAGATGGATGCCAGCAACTGGCAATTTAGGGGGTTCCCCCCCATTTTTAAAATTGATTTTAACAATTTTAAGCACTTTACATTACCGTTAAATTTTCATCCTCCCCCCCCCCACTGGGGGAAGCAAGTTTCCATTCCCCTCTCTCACCGGGAAAGACAATAAACATTTCACATTTAACGTGATTAACATACTTCATATCATTGCTTCATCTCATGGACTGCAAGAAGATCAAACCTATCCATTCTTAAATAAATCAGCCCTGAGTGCTCATTAGAAGGACAGATCCTGAAGTTGAGGCTCCAGTACTTTGGCCACCTCATGAGAAGAGAAGACTCCCTAGAAAAGACCCTGATGTTGGGAAAGATGGAGGGCACAAGGAGAAAGGGACGACAGAGGACGAGATGGTTGGACAGTGTTCTCGAAGCTACTAACATGAGTTTGGCCAAACTGCGAGAGGCAGTGAAGGATAGGCGTGCCTGGCGTGCTCTGGTCCATGGGGTCACGAAGAGTCGGACACGACCGAACGACTGAACAACAACAAATCATTGCTTGAGTCTGGCCTATTTCTCTAGGCCAGATATTCTTCCTTTCCTCAATTTCATTTTTCGGTTGACTTCCTTGTGTCTCCCCTGTTGAATTCATTATCTATCCTCTTTATCAGTTTCCCAATTTTTTTACAAAAACATAAAATACCACAAACATTTTACTTATTCTAACAATCCTAATTCTACACCTTGGCTCCTAGCTACTTCTGATACTTTCCTAGAATCTTAACAATTTCCCTTACGCCAACCTAATTTTAAACTTCTAAATTTCCTCCTGTTACACTGGCAATTTAGGGTTTATCCAGGCTTCGTTTTGTGCCACAGGACAAGGCTTTAAAGCTCCATACACCTAGATAGGTTTGGGGTCTTTTCGTCCCCAGCAAGACCTGCGTTTTATAACTGAATTGCAGCCAACAGCAAAGAGTTTTCTGCAGATTACCACTGGCTCTGATTCAGCAGTAAAATGCGAGTTTCCTTGGGACAAATAACCAACAACTCTCAGACATGGAGCTTTGAAGTGAGGATATGTGCCTGGAAAGCACAGCACAAAAGGAAGTCTGGATGAGTGCTAAATTGAGTGATTCCTCAACTGTGCAATGCAGTTACAGGTAGGTAGCTGTGTTGGTCTGCCGTAGTCGAAACAAAATAAAAAAAATCCTTCCAGTAGCACCTTAAAGGTAAAGGGTAAAGGAACCCCTGACCATTTGGTCCAGTCGTGTCCGACTCTGGGGTTGCGGCGCTCATCTCGCTTTATTGGCCGAGAGCCGGCGTACAGCTTCCAGGTCATGTGGCCAGCATGACAAAGCCGCTTCTGGCGAACCAGAGCAGCGCACGGAAATGCCATTTACCTTCCCGCTGGAGCGGTTCCTATTTATCTACTTGCACTTTGACATGCTTTCGAACTGCTAGGTGGGCAGGAGCTGGGACCGAGCAACGGGAGCTCACCCCGTCGCAGGGATTCGAACTGCTGACCTTCTGATCAGCAAGCCCTAGGCTCTTTGGATTAACCCACAGCGCCACCTGGGTCCTTCCAGTAGCACCTTAGGGACCAACTAAGTTTGTTCTTGGTATGAGCTTTCATGTGCGATGCTAGACACAAGCAGCTGCTTTAACAGAGTCTTGTGGCACCCTTAAAGCCTAGCCAATTTATTATGGTATACGTTTTTGTGGACTACAGTTAATGTCATCAGATGCATCTTGAATTGCAGGTATGTGATCAAGCAGGAGGTGCGGGGAGGACCGTAAACAGTGAGGTCAGGAGGAAATAAAATGCTGGAAAAGTACAGAAATGGATAATAATGCACAGTAATTAAACATGGTAATTCACAATATAATGACCGTGTAATATGTGACCTGCTATTTATGGCCAGCACCTGAAAGTTTCTGCCATAATAAGTTTGAAAAAAATCATGCCATGGGTTAAGAAGAGAGCGGAAAATGATTTACACCAACACTCTTGAGATAACAAAATTAATCACGGCAGTATGATTTTTACACTAGAGTCACTGCTCTGAGTTACTTTAGCGAACTATCCAATATTGTTTAGACATTTTAATGCAATGAACTCAAGCTCATTCCACTCCTTAACATAATCAAAGCCAACATGGGATGCATTTTGTCAACCTTTCTTAAAATTAAATACCGCAACTCAATTGAAATCAGTGCTACAAAACCAAAGATTAAATATTGTCCTAGAAGAGGAAAACAATTTAAAACCGTAAGTCTAGAAACGCACCCCAAAGTTCAGAAAGTAAAAATCTGTTTTTTTGGTTGTTGTTGTTGTTGTTGTTTTGTTTTTAAAAAAGTTAGGAATCAAAAGAAGTACTTTCCCTGACACCTCTACTTTAGTAAGGAAAGGAAAATGTGGAGGAAAGATTTATAGGGTGTGTGTGTGTGTGTGTGTGCGTGTGTGTGCTTTCTAGTTAGTGATACAATTTTTATCCTCAACTTGACAGGATGTAGAAAATAATTACAAATGAAAAGGTTATTCATAATTTTTAAATGAGTTAATTAGTAAACCCAGTCAGAGTCACTCATTACATTAATTAATAATTGATTATACTTGAAATTAAACACAGTTTTTCATTAAATCTAATTAAATATCTGCACCCCCCCCCTCAACACGGTGATTAGATCATTGGGCCTGATAGCAGCTCTCCTCATTAACTATGTTTATGCAGTGCTCAACCAATTACTTTTGATTTTGAATAATTCTTTTGGAATTTGGAAATTATGAACTCATGATCCCCACCAGCATAACATGACCAATAATTCCCCCCCCCCACCTTTATTTTTGGTGTATTTGGTACTTGTGGAAGATACTTCAAAACCATCAGACAGGATATGAAAAAGAGTTAAGGTTTACGGTATATCCAAAGTAGCGCTAAGTAAAGGCCCTGCCTGCACAGGGATTTTAGTTTCTGCAAAGGAACGTTCCCCAACTCTCTTCCCCACGTAATGCTACCTAAATCTGTTCCAAGGGTTTCCCCAACCCTCTTGAGTGATTTGGGTAGGGTGTGGGGCACACACAGGGGTGGGGTGGGGAGAGTGGAAGTTCCGTTGCAAAACTGTATATTGCTGCGCTGATGGCACAGGTGAACTGGACAGTCCCAAAACTCTTATGTAAAAAAAATAGAAAGACATTTTGGACTCACAGCTGTCCATGGAGGCGTAGGTCAATTGTGTGTCCAGGGCAACTGTCTACCAGCTCCATCTGGTACGCAGGCTGAGACCCTACCTGCCTGCGGACTGTCTCACTAGAGAGGTGCATGCTCGAGTTATCTCCCGCTTGGACTACTGCAATGCGCTCTACGTGGGGCTACCTTTGAAGGTGACCCAGAAACTGCAACTAATCCAGAATGCGGCAGCTAGACTGGTGACTGGGAGCGGCCGCCGAGACCATATAACACCGGTCCTGAAAGACCTACATTGGCTCCCAGTACGTTTCTGAGCGCAATTCAAAGTGTTGGTGCTGACCTTTAAAGCCCTAAGCGGCCTCGGCCCCTTATACCTGAAGGAGCATCTCCAGCCCCATCATCCAGCCTGGACACTGAGGTCCAGCTCCGAGGGCCTTCTGGCGGTTCCCTCACTGTGAGAAGCAAAGTTACAGGGTACCAGGCAGAGGGCCTTCTCAGTAGTGGCGCCCGCCCTGTGGAATGCCCTCCCATCCGATGTCAAGGAAATAAACAACTACAGTGGTACCTCTGGTTACGTCCTTATTCGTTCCGGAGGTCCGTTCTTAACCTGAAAACGTTCTTAACCTGAAGCACCACTTTAGCTAATGGGGCCTTGCGCCACCGCTGCCCGATTTCTGTTCTCATCCTGAAGCAAAGTTCTTAACCCAAGGTAATATTTCTGCGTTAGCAGAGTCTGTAACCTGAAGTGTCTGTAACCCAAGGTACCACTGTATCTGACGTTTAGAAGACATCTGAAGGCAGCCCTGTTTAGGAAAGTTTTTAATGACTGATATTTTAATTACAGGTAGATAGCCGTGTTGGTCTGTCATAGTAAAAACAAAATAAAAAAATTCCTTCCAGTAGCACCTTAGAATCTCTAAGGTGCTACTGGAAGGAATTTTTTTATTTTGTTTTGATATTTTAATGTACCTGTATTTTAAATCTTTTGTTGGAAGCTGCCCAGAGTGGCTGGGGAAACCCAGCCAGATGGGCGGGGTATAAATAATAAATTGTTGTTGTTGTTGTTGTTGTTGGGAAGAGGAAGCCAGACGGCATGGCAGAAGTGAGATTTTCACACATACAACCCACCCCCCTGGCCAACAAGTCCTACCTGCTTTTGATGGATGCAGAAGTCCTACATGAACTAGGGACAAGTTCCGCTGACATGCGGAGATAATGTCCCAACATCTACTTGGCGCATAAAGATAACACAAGATAAATGGGATGCCGGGGTTGGACATACTTGGCAAATGATGAAAGGTGACGGCACCTTCCATCAAGCTGCTATCAATTTAATGCGCGCTGATTAATCACTTCTGCTCCTGCTATGGAGCACGCTAAAAAAAGGTGACCATAAGCACCGCGGCAATCTTTCGAGAGACGGGGTTGGGGGTGGAAGAGAGATTCGGCCATTAAAGAAATATCCGCCGGAAGAATACGGCAGCAGAAGAAATAATCTGTTGGTAACAAATTGCTTGCACGAGGGACGCAAGCAGGAAAGCCCTATTTTCTGCTCACATGTGCAGCTTGCAGCAAGTTACAACCAAATACTTTACAGTTCGATAGCATAGAAGAAGTGAAGGCAATATCATCAGGGAGCTCGATTCTGCTGCATGGGAACAAGTGCTTAAAGAGTCCTAGGAACATAATTATAGCAGCACAACCATCCCCATCTATTGGGTTGTGGGTTTGTTTGTTTTTTGTAGGGTTTCAGGGTTTCCCCCCCCCTCCCTAATGGAAACAAATACAAAATTGGGACAAAATTGGAAGCTGGTGTCTCAGCAAAGGAGAAAAGAGAGACATAAACCGTAAGTACTCGTTTTCTGAATTGCAGGAGCATCATCAGTAAGAGAGCAGCAGGGAGATAGAAAATACAGGAGAAGAAATGGGAATTCCAGGTGCAAAGAGGTATGTGTGTTTTCACTGAGACCGACACATTTCAAGCAGAATTCTTCAGGGACCCTCTTAGGCACAACCACATTCCGGAGATAGCCTCCCTGCTCAATTACGCAATAATTCTGAGAGATGATGTAGAATTATTACATAACAGAATTTGGAGGCTGTTGTGCCCAGGTAAAGGGACCCTGACCATAAGGTCAAGTCGCGGATGACTCTGCGGTTGCGGAGCTCATCTCGCTTTACTGGCCGAGGGAGCCAGCGTACAGCTTCCGGGTCATGTGGCCAGCATGACTAAGCTACTTCTGGCGAACCAGAGCAGCGCACGGAAACACCGTTTACCTTCTCGCTGGAGCGGTACCTATTTATCTACTTGCACTTTGTGCTTTCGAACTGCTAGGTTGGCAGGAGCAGGATCCGGGCAACGGGAGCGCACCCCGTCGCAGGGGATTCGAACCGCCGACCTTCTGATCGGCAAGCCCTAGGCTCTGTGGTTTAACCCACAGCGCCACCCGCATCCCTCCTTGTGCCCAAGAGCACCCCCCAAAAAAGAATTGAATCAGAAATGGGCTGGGCTTAATAAAGACACAGTTGAAGGCCTTTATCCTTCTTATCCCACAAGATCACCGTCCCCACCCCTCAAAGTCTTCAATCCTTTCTTGCCTTAAAAGTATGGGAAAAGCTGGAAAATTGAGGAAGTCCGCTGTCTATGTTTGCCAGCTATTGTGCAAAGATTCCGAAATGGGACAAACAATATTCCAGATTTTGTATCTGGAATGTTTTGCCCCAAATTACGCAGATTTCATAGATGGGTAAACCTGCAAACTGCTCTTCCAACTACCACCACCCCATTTGCAGCTCCATTCATCTAATTTATCGGAGAAGGGGGTGGGAACAAAGAAATCAAGAATGGGTACTAATCTCAAGGCTAAGTTGAGTACTGGGATACTCTGGGGGCAAGCTGACTCTTCTACTAACCTGCCCCCCTCCCTTCCCACAAGATGTTTCCCTGTCGAAATTCAGAAACCACCAAAAAGGAAGTAACCACATGCCGCCACTCCAAGTGAGCTGTTATTTACTGTTTGCCCTCTAGGTATTTGTAGATGTTTCTCTAAGAGCAGAATATGCATTTACCTGTAGCATATGGCGCAACAGACTGTTTAAAGCAAGGTTTCCCAAACTTGGGTCTCCAGCTGTCTTTGGACTACGACTCCCATCATCCCTGGCTAGCAGGACCACTAGTCAGTGATGATGGGAACTGTAGTCCAAAAACAGCTGGAGACACAAATATGGCAAACCCTGGTTGAAAACATAAGCAACTTTTGGGAGCTATCATCCTGATCATAGCTGTCAACTTTTGGATTTGAAAATAAGGGATTTTTTCAAACTTTCAGATTTGAAAATAAGGGATGCTGCAAGGGCGGTGCAATGGTACCAACTAGCCTCGCCACCCTGCGCTCCAGAGGCTGCGCGCGAACGGGTGAGCGAAAGAGCGAGTGCGTAGATGGCAGGCAGGCTGGCTCTCTGGTTGGGCATGAGGGTCTGGCTGCACAAGGCATGCAAGCTCCGCCCCCAGTCGGTCTCAGACTCCTTATTGGCAGCTGAGCAACGCAGCTGAGGAGCCTCCCTGGCTGGCAGGGAGGGAGAGGAGCTGCTTCCTTTGAAATCCGGGAAATTTAAGGGATAGCAACAATCCGGGATAGCAGCGGGAAACGGCATTGGAATAAGGGAGTTTCCCGCAAAAAAAGGGAGGGTTGACAGCTATGATCCTGATGTTCTAGATGCCTACTGGAAGATTTCCTATATGTATTTGGGTCTTTTACTCATTGACCAGCTGTTTGGAGAGGTTGGGAGTCGATCTGTCCAGCAAATTCCTTCATCTCCCCCCAGCAGAGAAATCAAACTTGTTACAGGCAGCACACAGTATGCAAGGCAGAGGTTCTCTCTGTCACAACTCGGCCAAAGGAGCAGAACCGCCCAACAAAAACAGCAACAACAACACTGATATTTTCACAGGGTATTGAAAAGGGTCGAAGGAGAAAGAAAGGCAAAGGAAGGGAAAGCTTACCGATAAAATAAGCCAGCAGTATCACCAGTGTGACCGAGATGATGATGGCACTCAAGGCAGCACATTTCCACGTACAGTACTTATAGGGTTTCTTCAGGTTAAAGGCTGGCCTAGAAAATGTACTTCTGGGAAGAGGTCTAGGGGGAGGCGAGTACACAGTGCTGGACGTCAAGGGGTATCCTGGAGACGTTGTACAAAAGAGGGGAGAGGTCCCTCCTGGCTTGAACAGAAAGTGCCTGTAGGGAGAGAAGGAGAGAGATTGCAAGTGACCGAGGCACAAGGAGGGTTTTAAACTTAGCAGCACTTGGCTAAACACACACACACACATAAAAACAGTGCCATGCATTGAGGACAAAGGCTTTGTAAAAACAGGAATGAAGAAGAAGAAGAAGAAGAAGAAGAAGAAAGAAGGAAGAAATGAAATGCATCCACTGAAATTAAAAAAGTAAGCCTGTTAAAAAAACACTGAAGCTACTAATTCATGTCTCCATAAGAAAGCCAACGGGCAAATTATATTGGTTGTATACAGCGGTGACAGGTGCCCAATGAGCAGAACTTAGGGAGACCAAGAGAAGGTGGATCCAGAGTTAATGTGTGTGTGGTACGGAAGCTGTACTACCCAGGACAGGATGGGGTTGTGCAGCAGAGAGCATTGTTGGCTGCCCGCTCTCCACCTTAGAGCAGATTTATGCCACCAGGTGCCACAGAAAGGCACTGGACATAGTAAAAGATCCATCACATCCTGGTCACCGCCTCTTCGAGCTCTTGCCGTCGGGACAGAGATACAGGATGATGAGGACAAGAACAAGCCGTCTTAGGAACAGCTTCTGCTCCAGAGCGATCTCGGCCTTGAATGGGAAGCCTGGACTTTGAAAGTCATCTAATCTTACCTGTTATGTTGTATCATAATATATGGTTTTAATCAGTGTTTTTGTAGTTGTTTTGTTTTTGCGTGGAGTGTGCTATCTGGGTGGATGGAGCAGCCGAGTAATTTCGTTGTCCCCAAAGGGGATAATGACAATAAAATATATTCTATTCTATTCTATTCTATTCCATTCTAATGACACACAGATCCACTCTCCTGACTGGTTGTAAATAAGAAGGCAGGCCAAGTGACGAAGGGAGGGTGCCAGGCTGAGGCTGGGGGGACACTGATCCACTTGCCCAAATAGACCAGCCTTTGCTAGTTGTGTGAGAGTGTGTCCCCAAATGTTATCTACTACACTGCGCAGAGTGAAGGACGATGAGTGTTACATTTGCGCCACTGCCATTTTGTGACAAGTGTTGAGATTTTTTGTCAGTGGTGGTCTTTTGGCACCCCTGTGGCTGATCTTCACATCTTTCCTGTGCTCTCTCTGTAAAGAGAAGGGCACCACCCAAAGCCGAGCTGGTACACACTGGGAGATGTTCTCTCATCAAAACGGAAGGAAGCAGCAGCAGCAGCAATAATGGCAGGATGTGCAGGTCTAAGGGTACAACTCCACATTGCAAGAAGCAAAGGGGGGATTCCCAGCCTAGTGTTACCCTCCAAGTGGAGATGAGAGAGGGGCATGTTTGCAGGAGAGAAATCAGTGGGCTTACATCCTGAGCTGCATTCACATGACTTTCTGGTCACCACCATGATCTCCTTGCTGAACCTCTTCCTAAGGCACCTTGCTTGCCCAACCCCAAATATAATAATAATAATAATAATAATAATAATAATAATAATAATAATAATAATTTATTTATACCCCGCCCATCTGGCTGGATTTCCCCAGCCACTCTGGGCGGCTTCCAACAGAACATTAAAATACAGTAATCTATTAAACATTAAAAGCTTCCCTAAACAGGGCTGCCTTCAGATGTCTTCTAAAGGTCTGGTAGTTGTTGTTCTCTTTGACATCTGAAGGGAGGGCGTTCCACAGGGCGGGTGCCACTACCGAGAAGGCCCTCTGCCTGGTTCCCTGTAACTAGATCAGCCTTTCTCAACACTGGGTCCCCAGATCTTCTTGAACCACAATTCGTATGAACTGACCAGGACCATGCAATCATCATCATCTGAGGCCCTTCTTTGCACGCCTCCTCCATGAAAGGTCCAGAGGGTGGCAACACGAGAACAGGGCCTTTTCTGCGGTGGCTCCCTGTTAGTGGAATGCTCTCCCCAGGGAAGCTCGCCTGGCGCTTTCATTATACACCTTTAGGCACCAGGTGAAAATGTTCCTTTATAACCAGGCCTTGGGCTGATTAAATAATCTATGCCCTTTTAAATGTGTTTGTGGGAGGGGAGTCATCCGTTTGCTTTGTTGGTTTTTGTGTTATGCATGTTCTTGCCCTCGTTTTTATTATGTATTTTGTGTTCTCATTTTGTGATCTTCGGATGAAGGGTGGTATTCAAATTCAATCATCACCATCGGCAACAACAACTCCCATCATCCTTGCCCATGTTGGCTAGGAAAGATGGGAGTTGTAGTCCAGCAACACCTAGGGACCCAAGGCTGAGAAAACTTGCTCTAAGATGTGGTCCAAAATGACAAGCTTTATTTACATCATTGACATTCTCCCGTTCTTCTGTGAAGGCCCAGATGGCATACATAATGTTTTCCTAGGCAGCTCGCCTATCCACGTAGTGACCAGCCCTAGACTTGCTTCTGGGGAAGTTGCCTCCAGGACCCACAGCCCTGAGACCAGGTACAGAATAAGCGGCTGGGGGTTAAAACTATCCTGATCAGGATTTTTCATTTTTTTTAAAGAACGGGCTGCATTCCACTTGCAGAATGACTTCTGCTCATGCAATGGACCTTGCAGGCCTCCCCCCTGCATGTCCACCCTCCAAATATTCTCTGGGTCCACCCATCGCCCCCCAAAAAAATTTGGAAGGGGGTGCAGGGGTGTTCAAGAGGAGGAGACAGAGTGAAATTTGTTTGCATGAGTGGAAGTTGTTCCACAAGTGCAAAGACTTTGTTGGATGCAGTCCCACTGGCTCTTACCTGCCCGCAGACTGTCTCGCCAGAGTGGTGCATGCTCTGGTTATCTCCCGCTTGGACTACTGCAATGCGCTCTACGTGGGGCTACCTTTGAAGGTGACCCGGAAACTGCAATTAATCCAGAATGCGGCAGCTAGACTGGTGACTGGGAGTGGCCGCCGGGACCACATAACACCGGTCCTGAGAGATCTACATTGGCTCCTAGTACGTTTCCGAGCACAATTCAAAGTGTTGGTGCTCACCTTTAAAGCCCTAAATGGCCTTGGTCCTGTATACCTGAAGGAGCGTCTCCACCCCCATCGTTCAGCCCGGACACTAAGATCCAGCGCCGAGGGCCTTCTGGCGGTTCCCTCACTGCGAGAAGCAAAGCTACAGGGAACCAGGCAGAGGGCCTTCTCGGTGGTGGCGCCCGCCCTGTGGAACGCCCTCCCAGCAGAGGTCAAAGAGATAAACAACTATCTGACATTCAGAAAATACCTCAAGGCAGCCCTGTTTAGGGAAGTTTTTAACCTGTGGTATTTTAATGTATTTTAATATCTGTTGGAGACCGCCCAGAGTGGCTGGGGGGACCCAGCCAGATGGGTGGGGTACATATAATAAATTATTATTGTTGTTGTTATTATTATTATTATTATTATATTTGGGGTTGGGCAAGCAAGGTGCCTTAGGAAGAGGTTCAGCAAGGAGATCATGGTGGTGACCAGAAAGTCATGTGAATGCAGCTCAGGATGTAAGCCCACTGATTTCTCTCCTGCAAACATGCCCCTCTCTCATCTCCACTTGGAGGGTAACACTTATTATTATTATTATTATTATTATTATTATTATTATTGAAAGGGACACCACCCCACCCCCCTTAGGGAAACTAAATATTGCCAGCTCCACGGTTCCCTGAAATACATGCCAACTTCTCCAATCAAAATGATGGACACATGGGGAAAAGTGCCGCCGAAGCAAACAACCGCTGTTGTCAAATGGACACAAAACTCCCCACCCCAAAGTTCAGACATGAAACCTGGAAAACATCGGATTAGGACATTTAAACCACCTCAAACGAAGCACAAAGCAAAACACAGTGACATGTCTTAGAAGACCTGCTATCCCGCCGCAGCTGCCTCTGTGTTAGTGAAATGGCTATCAAGGTGTCAGGAGGAAGCCAATGAGATGCTATGGATTGGCATATTAACGAGGCTGCCATTAATATGTGCAGGACGATTTGCGTTCCTTACTGCCATGAACCTCATTGTTCTGATTACGACTTTTTTTGGGGGGCAGGTGGGGGAAGAGAGGAAAATAGGGTGGGGGGACAGATTATGTGAGACAAGAAAGTGAGAGGGAAAATAATAATATGACAGATTAATTTGTCATGCAAAGGACCGGGGAATGGTTGCAATATTAACAGAGCAAAGACCACATTAAGCGTCAACGTACCCATCATTGAAAGCACCGTCATGTCGGGAGGAGGTGAGAATGTCCATCTCAATGAGGTTGTCCTGCAATGTCTCTAGGAATGTCTGCTTTGCTATGTTTCTACATACATATGGAAACATGAATGAAGCCAAGTGAGACATGCATCTATGAAGTGTGACCTCATAAACCCACAAATGGTTATAGTGCGGCTGTGCATGAGATTAGAATGACGGGCCAGTCATCGATATGTATAGCATGTTACAACATATACATATATAGCATTTGTGAACGTTCACTTCCATATATACACATATCTACTCTATGTATGCACACACACAAGAATATATACGTGTGTGTGTGTTGCCACAAATATCTTAACGTTTGTTGAAGGTTCGCCCTCACATCTCAAGGTCGGTGACCCGGCACGAACTTTGGGAACATGTGAAAATTCATTTTGTTGGTGAATGCCAACTATCACACTCGGGTGATAGGAACACTCAGCCGTGTTGTCCTCTTTTGAGTTTTCAGACATTCGCAGAATTCATTTGGGATTGCCAACGGCCACAAGTAAATGCCGACATTCATCAGATTTCAGACATCCAATGCAATAGGTAGCTATATCTACACACACACATATACACACAGATCTGTGAGCACAAAGCATTGCTTGGTGTCTATGTCCGTATTTCATGGCTTTGCTGCCAACGCAGCTGTCCAAACCCATCACGCATGAATCTATCTAATCCACTGGACGTCTTAATTTCGCGCAGCAAGCGTCCCTAGTAATGAGTCTGCCTCTGTGGGTGTTCCGGCAAGAAGACAGACTACGCCAGCCAGTCAATAATCTTCCTAGAGAAACCCTATTCTCGCCGATCCGCAGATAAGAATTCAATCAGACTGAATCTCATTCTCTTTTTTCTTTTGGCTTACATTTCACGTTGCCACTGCAAGGCGAATTGTTAATGCCTAAGACAAGCCCCCCCACAATATCCTTACCTTGTATTGCTGGAACGCATAGTTCAAGAAACATTCGAGAGTTACAATTCTGTGCCTCGTTTTTCACTCCGAATGTGAAAAGCCAGAGACACATCAGTACCAATTCATTTTATCCAGGAAAACAGGCAGACAACATAATTATGCCCTGTACACATCCCCTGAATAAGCACCCTTGAACTCACGTCAACCTCTGGTTTGCTTAAAATTCAAAAGCTGAATCAGACACTGGAGCCAATTGAAAACAAGTCAACAAAGGTCACTCCCGGCGAGGTCAGGAGCTCTTGAGTCAACCCTTATTTCATCCAAGAATAAGCGACCATGTAAACAAGGTGATCATACCTTGATATGCAGATGAGGCTGGAGTGGAGGAGATTTCTTAAAGCAGTGGTTTACTATGAATGCCCTAACGTTAGAGGACAGCCTTCCTATCTTGAAATAAGCTGCCTGAGTGGCTGGGGAAACCCAGCCAGATGGGCAGGGTATAAATAATAAATTATTATTATTGTTATTATTATATGATCATTTCTGTGATGCTACTGGACTTTCAACCTTGTAGGGTCTTTCTTTCCAGCTTTACCAAAACACACTGGCTTGAATTCAGACCTAGTTATGCTAGGGGGGACAGGGGGCGGGTGGGTGTGGGGGACTCCCTGGTCCTGAACGTGGTAACTGTGCCCCTGAAGGACCAGGTGCGTAGCCTGGGAGTCATTTTGGACTCACAGCTGTCCATGGAGTCGCAGGTTAATTCTGTGTCCAGGGCGGCTGTCTACCAGCTCCATCTGGTACGCAGGCTGAGACCCTACCTGCCCGCAGACTGTCTCGTCAGAGTGGTGCATGCTCTGCTTATCTCCCGCTTGGACTACTGCAATGCGCTCTACGTGGGGCTACCTTTGAAGGTGACCCGGAAAGTGCAATTAATTCAGAATGCGGCAGCTAGACTGGTGACTGGGAGTGGCCGCTGGGACCACATAACACCGGTCCTGAGAGATCTACACTGGCTCCCAGTATGTTTCCGAGCACAATTCAAAGTGTTGGTGCTGACCTTGAAAGCCCTAAACAGCCTCGGTCCTGTATACCTGAAGGAGCGTCTCCACCCCCACCATTCAGCCCGGACACTGAGATCCAGCGCCGAGGGCCTTCTGGCGGTTCCCTCCCTGCGAGAAGCAAAGCTACAGAGAACCAGGCAGAGGGCCTTATCAGTAGTGGCACCCTCCCTGTGGAACGTCCTCCCATCAGAGGCCAAAGCAATAAACAACTATCTGACATTTAGAAAATACCTGAAGGCAGTCCTGTTCAGGGAAGTTTTTAATCTGTGATATTCTAATCTAATGTATTTTGATATTTTTTGGAAGCCGCCCAGAGTGGCTGGGGAGACCCGGCCAGATGGGCAGGGTACAAATAATAAATTATTATATTGTTATTATTATTACAGTAGACCCATTAAAATCCATGGAGCTTAAGTTAGCCATGATTAACTGGCCTACTCTATGGGGCAGAGCAACCCAACCCTCTGATCCACCATGCTAGAGAAGGTCTGGGTGTGGCGGAGGTGTCTCTCCGCTTGGCTCTGCTGTCAGGGAGATCTGCCAGGGTGAAGGGTGCTGCTGCAGCCATCAAGGTTTCCCCAGGGACCGGAAAACCACCCCCTGGATCGAGGCCTCATTCTTGGCCAACATAAGCAGCAGAGCTTCGGATGCTGGTCTTGCTATCCGAACACAATGCATTCTCGGGAAATGGTTTGGTAGGCGGTTTCTGCACATGCTGTAGAGGGAAGTGAGGGGCAGATGGGGCTCGTCCACTTGGGAAGGGAACCCATCTAGGAGCTCCTAAACCTCCACTGCCTTATGGGGCATTTTCAGGAGAAGAAAAGACTAAGGAGTTAACCCTACGCAAATCCAGAGTGGAGCCCTAAGACGGTTGGACCGTGCCTTGTTCCGACAACTCTTGCAGCCAGGCTGATGCCAAACATATTGCTCTAGTTTCCTTTGGACCACATCAGCGAAGCTGGTCTTGTCGGCTGGGCAGCCCAGGACCTCCAGATATACTGCCCAGACTTGCGCCACAAGGAGGTCACTTCGGTATTGCTAACGAAGCAGTTTGACTCCATTGTCCAATGCACTCCATTGTCTCTTGAGACAGATGGATGCCAAAAACCGCTGTATACATTATACATTATACATTATACATATACATATACATATACATACACACATGCTTTGGTGCAAGCCTCATTACATGCACCTGAAAATTCAGTGCTCTATAACAGGGATTAACCCTCCAGAAATTGCTGGACTATAGCTCCCATTGTTCCTGGCCATTCCACAATAGCTCAAGAACTGCAATACCTCAAGGACCGCTTCTTTCCATATGAACCTACCCAGACCCTGAGATCATCTTCTGAGGCCCTCCTTCGTGTGCCTCCTTCTCGAGAGGTCCAGAGGATGGCAACACGAGAACTGGGCCTTCTCTGCAGTGGCTCCCCATCTATGAAATGCTCTCCCCAGGGAAGTTCACCTAGCGCCTTCACTATATACCTTAAGGTGCCAGGCAAAAATGTTCCTTTTTAACCAGACTTTTGCTTGATTTGACTGACATCCTATGCCCTTTTTAAATGGTTTTTTTTGGGGGGGGAGGGAGTTATTGGGTTGTTGCTACTTTCATTTTAATTATGTATTTTGTGGTTTTATATTTTGACTGTATTCTGTGAACCATCCTGAGACCTGCGGGTTTAGGGTGGTGTATAAATTCAATAAATAAAATAAATTACTCAACCTCGACATCTGTCTCTTTTTTGCAATCTTTTGAAACACCTGTTATATTCTTCTTCTCTTTCCTCCGCAGGGTTTATCACAGGGAATTGTACCTGATCAGGAAATTGAAAAATGTAGCTATGTCTATTGTCTATTGTTTATTGAATCTAAAGTTATGTGTCTCTTGTAACTCTGTATTATATCTAATGTGCAACTCACTCTGTAATTTTATGACTTAATCTTAATAAAAATTTATTTATTTATTTATAAATAAATAAATAAATAAATAAATAAATAAAATAAAATAGATGGGAGCGGGAGGGCAACAACCCCTGGAGGGTCACAGGTGCCCCATCCCTTTCACCGAGCATTGCATTTTCAGGTGTTATGCAATAAGACCGGAAGAAATATCAACCACCTCAGATATGCTGATGACACAACCTTGATGGCAGAAAGTGAGGAGGAATTAAAGAACCTTTTAATGAGGGTGAAAGAGGAGAGCGCAAAATATGGTCTGAAGCTCAACATAAAAAAAAATAAGATCACTGCCACTGGTCCCATCACCTCCTGGCAAATAGAAGGGGAAGAAATGGAGGCAGTGAGAGATTTCATGTTCTTGGGCTCCATGATCACTGCAGATGGTGACAGCACTCATGAAATTAGAAGACGCCTGCTTCTTGGGAGAAAAGCAATGACAAACCTAGACAGCATCTTAAAAAGCAGAGACATCACCTTGCCAACAAAGGTCCGTATAGTTAAAGCTCTGGTTTTACCAGTAGTGATGTATGGAAGTGAGAGCTGGACCATAAAGAAGGCTGATCGCAGAAGGATTGATACTTTTGAATTATGGTGCTGGAGGAAACTCTTGAGAGTCCCATGGACTGCAAGAAGTTCAAGCCTATCCATTCTGAAGGAAATCAGCCCTGAGTGCTCACTGGAAGGACAGATCCTGAAGCTGAGGCTCCAATACTTTGGCCACCTCGTGAGAAGAGAAGACTCCCTAGAAAAGACCCTGATGCTGGGAAAGATGGAGGGCACAAGGAGAAGGGGACGACAGAGGATGAGATGGTTGGACAGTGTTCTCGAAGCTACCAACATGTGTCTGACCAAACTGCGGGAGGCAGTGGAAGACAGGAGTGCCTGGCGTGCTCTGGTCCATGGGGTCACAAAGAGTCGGACATGACTAAATGGCTAAACAACAACAAATGCAATGAGGCTTGGAATAAAACTTTATTTGTCAGTACGGAGTCCAGCAACATCTGAAGAGTCTCTGGTTCCCCGCTCTTGCTCTATAACGTGCCCTCATTTTGGGGGGAAATCCCACTTTTCCTTGGCAGAGGTGAGGAGCAATGATTTCTTTCCGTTTCCCCCACTCTTGCCAGCCTTTGCTGGGAAGGCGAGTCTTTGGCCATCAGAAGGCCACTTCCTGTTCCCAGAAGAGAAATGGAAATTCACGTTTATAGCTTTGAGGCGAAGAGGATCGGGCTGTGTGAGCCGAAACGCGGACTCGGAAACCGTTAAAAACCCAGCCCGGCGTATTCAGAAGTTGTATGTCAAGAAGAAGGCAGTAAAAAAGAAGAAAAAAGAAGAGTGCTTTTGATGGATGCACCATCAAGAAGGGTAGCAGCGAGGATATAAATATGAATTTATCCGTAGTTAAAAGCCTGTGTGTAAAAATGGGTTTCTACAATGGAACTGTACGTTTCAGCGGGAGATTGCCAATATAACACTAGGCAGGATGTTGGGTTGTATAATGTTTAATGCAAGCGTCAATAACAGCATAGAAGAAAGAAGGGGCTTAGTGGAGGAGAGAGAGCGGAGGCAGCCCTCCCAGCCAAGATGAAGGGGGTGGGGAAATCAAATAGGAAGGAGAGAAGAAAGCTGCAAAACCCTGCTAAGAATGATGGCTTTATTGTTGAAACTCAGACATATTCCTAAGTCTCTTGGGGGGGTGATATTCTTTGTATTCATGCCTTTTAAAAAGCCTTTCTCCTGAGAGAGCAAGCAGCTAGGACTTAACAAAGAACAATGCCGAAACAGGAACCCAACCCAGCTCGCTCCCCTCTTCCACGTAACGTGGAAGAATGGTGTGATGCCATTACTCAGAATGTAGGAAGTGCCTGGCTGTTCAAGCCAATGGCCATTCTAGTCCAGCATCTTTGTCTCACGGTGGCCAACCAGGGAAGTCCGCAAGCAGGAACCGGATGCCACAACAGCACCTTCCCCACTTGCGATTGTCCGCAACTGATAGATAGACATGCTGCCTCTGAACATAGCTGCCTCTGAACATAGTATTTTTAATCTCCTGTTGGAAGCCGCCCAGAGGGCCTGGGAGACCCAGCCAGATGGGCGGAGTATAAGTAATAAATAGTTGTTGATGATGTTGATGATGATGATGGGCGGGGTATAAGCAATAAATAGTTGTTGTTGTTGATGATGGGCGGGGTATAAGTAATAAATAGTTGTTGTTGTTGTTGATGGGCGGGGTATAAGTAATAAATAGTTGTTGTTGTTGATGGGCGAGGTATAAGTAATAAATAGTTGTTGTTGATGATGGGCGGGGTATAAGTAATAAATAGTTGTTGTTGTTGTTGTTGTTGTTGTTCTTCTTCTTCTTCTTCTTCTTCTTCTTCTTCCTCTTCTTCTTCTTCTTCTTCTTCTTCTTCTTCTTCTTCTTCTATATGCACTTTGTGACAGAGACTGATAATCCAAGAAATGTGAGCCGCCCGACAGTAGTTTGGTCAGGCAGCAGTTTCAGCACCACAGACAGTTCCAAGTAGACAGTCTGCTTCGAGGAAAGGCTGGAGCTAATCTCGTGCTGAATTTGTCCAAGGTCCCTGGCATCTCCAGTTGAGAAGACCAGGTAGCATAAGAACATAAGGGCATCCTGCCTGTGGGGAGCCTGAAAGCAGGACTGGACTGAGCAAAAAAATGCACTGCCACCTTCTATTCCCAACAACGAGTATTCAGAGCCGAACTCCAACAATGGAGGCAGAACACAGCCAATGTGGTTAGTGGCCATGTCTAGCCTTGTCCCCCCATGCATTGGTCTAATCCTCTTTTAAAGCCACCCAAGCTGGTGGCCATCGCTGCCTCTTGTGGGAGAGAGTTCCACAGTTTACCTATGAGCTTCACGAAGAAGCAATTTCTTTTGTCTGTCTCGAATCGTCCAGCACTCAGCTCCATTTGGTATAGATGGGTTTTAGTGTTCTAGCATGAGGAAGGCCCCAGTCTAAGATCCTGGAAAGCTACTGCCGGTCAGAGCAGACAATACTGGATTAGATGGACAAATAGCCTGATCTGATAGATGGCAGTATTGTAATGCTCAGTGGCAAAAGGGAGGGGGCAGGAAAGAGGTCAGAAACCCTTAAGTCAACACACCGGGTGTTATGAGAATCATTCCCTGTGTTCAGTCATGGGCTTATTGTTATCACATGACTGTATTTATGTTTTTCATCCCACAGAGTGGAAGGGGGAAGTGACGGCAGACAGGAAGTATTGACTTGCTATGTATCCTCTAAATAGGACTCTTGTCCTTTGTTCTCTCTCTCGGCTGCCTGATGCTAGAGAGAGGGAGTCATGATGTAGAGCTCCGTGTATGTAGATATGTAATAAAGAAGTTTTAGCTACAATGCTGAGCTGCTGTGGTCTGTTACGCTACTGCACATATTTCTGCTGATTCCTAAGTGTGCTGGATGTCTGCTGACACCAGTCGCTGTGATGTTCGGGCTGAAGAAGCTGATAAGCTCCCGGACGATCCTGGAAGGCGAGATCATAACACCGGGTTCCCCAAATTAGATCCGATTAGATATGCCCATAGACTGTGGGTACATTTGCAGCGGTTTCTGACAACCTGTGGTTGACAACCCTTTTAAAAGTGATGGGAGTTTCTTAGGAGCAATAAAGACTCACCTGTAACATGCAATTATCCAAAGACAGAAGGCAAGGAAAGAGGAAAGAGGCAAAGGAACTCAGGGAAGTGGAGGGAGAGACTAATGGGGAAGGATACTAATTGATTGATGTGGTGCTTTGTAGGGTTCCACACTTGCCAGAGCAATATTTTAGGCAGCG
Source organism: Darevskia nairensis (assembly GCA_034642065.1). Classification (NCBI taxonomy): domain Eukaryota; kingdom Metazoa; phylum Chordata; class Lepidosauria; order Squamata; family Lacertidae; genus Darevskia; species Darevskia nairensis. The sequence continues at coordinate 32,959 of JAWWNI010001606.1, read as the reverse complement.
GAAAATGCATCCGATGACATCTCCCCCATTATGTCTTAACAAGATCAAGTTCTCCTGCACTGCAGACTACAATTATACTCGCTGTGATCGGCACAGCTAGGAGGCTAAATCTTTTCAATATATTGACTGATTCCAGTTTCTTAAATAGGATATTGATTTATTCCGCTTCGGGGGGACGAAGCTATACAAAAGAACGTACGCGCACGTAAGCCCATTTTGAATTTATGTTTCTCATTCCCGTTTTAAATGGGGAAAATAGCCTTACAAACTACGGTTAATGCCGATGATATTTCCAAACTGTGGAAGACGACTGCGAGGCAATTTCCGCTTTCTCTTCGTCCAAGTAAAAACGCGTCAGGAATAAGCTATGAAGCTACTACTACCACTTAAAAAAAAGGAAACGAAAGCTAAACTAAGTCCCCACTGAAAGTAAGGAAAAGACATAATTCAGTGGCAGAGGATGTGCTCTGCATCAAAGAAGCCCCATGAAAGATCTACACTGGCTCCCAGTACGTTTCCGAGCACAATTCAAAGTGTTGGTGCTGACCTTGAAAGTCCTAAATGGCCTTGGTCCAGTAGACCTGAAGGAGCGTCTCCACCTCCATCGTTCTGCCCGGACACTGAGGTCCAGCTCCGAGGGCCTTCTGGCGGTTCCCTCACTACGAGAAGCCAAGTTACAGGGAACCAGGCAGAGGGCCTTCTCGGTAGTGGCACCCACCCTGTGGAACGCCCTCCCATCAGAGGTCAAAGTGATTAACAACTATCTAACATTTAGGAAATACCTGAAGGCAGCCCTGTTTAGGGAAGTTTTTAATGACTGGTGTTTTAATAGATTTTAAATCTTTTGTTGGAAGCCGCCCAGAGTGGCTGGGGAAACCCAGCCAGATGGGCAGGGTAGAAATAATACATTATAAGGAGGAGGAGGCCAGACGACATGGCAGAAGTGAGTGGGTGGGATATAAATATATTATTATTATTATTATTATTATTATTATTATTATTATTATGCTAGAAAATTTGAAAATTGCTGCCAGTCCGAACAAGCAATGCTGGACTATTCTATTGACTGATTGATTCCAAACAGTTATACTCTGCTCCAGTGCTATTTTTCTAGAAAAAGAGGTGCTGGAACTCACTGGAGACCCAGCCAGATGGGCGGGGTACAAATAATAATTATTATAATTATTACTACGAACGCCTCGATGGCATGAAGTGACCACTGCTTTAGTGAAGCTTCCCATGACACCTTCCTGCAGCGTAGAGGAGCGGCTCAACGCTCAGTAGAGCAAGCCAAACAAAAATGAAGACAATCTGTCCTCGGTGAGAAGATGGGAGGGAGCGGGCAGATTGCTCTGCCTTCCCCCCTTCTCTCAAGAAGAGGGACAGCAGCAGATGGGAGAGATGTTTGCATTCGGCACCCCGGCAAAAACGAAACTCTGCGCTAAGGAAAATGCAAATGTTATGCTCAGAAGGCGCCATGCAAATGAAATCCATTTGCAAATATTTATCCGTTTAGCATAAATTCTATTCATTGCCGCTGATTCACACCTGAGAGAGCCGCTGGGCTAAGTGGACGAAGGGGTTGTTCAGCTGTAGAAGGGCAGAGAAACAGACCTCATACTTTCAAGACTTCTGGAGATTGACATTGAGGTTGAATCCTGACAAGACAGAAGTACTGTTTTTGGGGGACAGGGGGCGGGCGGGTGTGGGGGACTCCCTGGTCCTGAATGGGGTTACTGTACCCCTGAAGGACCAGGTGCGCAGCCTGGGAGTCATTTTGGACTCACAGCTGTCCATGGAGGCGCAGGTCAATTCTGTATCCAGGGCAGCAGTCTACCAGCTCCATCTGGTATGCAGGCTGAGACCCTACCTGCCTGCAGACTGTCTCTCCAGAATGGTGCATGCTCTGCTTATCTCCCGCTTGGACTACTGCAATGCGCTCTACGTGGGGCTACCTTTGAAGGTGACCCGGAAACTGCAATTAATCCAGAATGCGGCAGCTAGACTGGGGACTGGAAGTGGCCGCCGGGACCACATAACACCGGTCCTGAGATATCTACATTGGCTCCCAGGACATTTCCGAGCACAATTCAAAGTGTTGGTGCTGACCTTTAAAGCCCTAAACGGCCTCGGTCCTGTATACCTGAAGGAGCATCTCCACTCCCACCATTCCACTGAGATCCAGCGCTGAGGGCCTTCTGGCGGTTCCCTCACTACGAGAAGCAAAGCTACAGGGAACCAGGCAGAGGTCCTTCTCGGTAGTGGCGCCCGCCCTGTGGAACGCCCTCCCATCAGGGGTTAAAAGGATCAACAATTACATGACATTTAGAAAACACCTGAAGGCAGCCCTGTTCAGGGAAGTTTTTAATCTGTGATGTGTTAATGTATTTTAATGTTTGCTGGAAGCCGCCCAGAGTGGCTGGGGAGACCCAGCCAGATGGGCGGTGTACAAATAATAAATTATTATTATTATTATTATTATTATTATTATTATTATTATGGAGGTGTCGCTATAAAATATATCCATGGATAGAGATAATGAACATACATGCGCAAAGCCCAAATCCCCATCTCTGGATTACGGTCAGCCCCATTCATTTCTCTGGCACATCACCAGGTGCCCTAGACATAACTTTCAGCCTTTTCTCTACATTCATGAGGACTAGATGCCTGGCACAAACGGAGCATCTTACACTACTCCAGCCGAACCGGACTTACCTTGTCTCAAGGGGGATGTTACTGTTAAGCAGCCAGTTGTCCTGAGCATGGGTGGACTCTTGGGTCCCAGCTTGCTGCTCTCCAGAAAGGGAGTGGTCTGTCGGAGCGGGGCTGGGATTGCTCCGCGGGGTGAAGTTCCCTCGATTGAGAGAGTTGATGGAGGCCGCGTGATGTTGGTTTGGCGTGTGAGCGTGGGAAAGTGGAGGCGGGGGGGTTCGGAGCCTGGAGTGGTTCTGAAGACTCGGCGGATGATCTACGGGAAAAACAAAAACACCCCGCTGGTGAGTTTCGAGAACCATTTACATTTGGACATCTCTATCCTACTTTTCCTCCAGCATGAAATCTAAGGCGTCAGGCACATGGTTCCCAGGTGGTACCCTACAGGTGAGACGATACCTCTCCAGCGACTCCTTTTGGTAAAAGTGTATGCAAGCTCACTTTTATATTGTTGTATTTTTAAATAAAACACATGCATTCCCATTAACATCTTATACCTTATATTCCAGCAGCCAATAGTCCCCCAAGAGGTTTTTGTAGCTCCTTGAGGCAATTTGCCAGTTTAATTTCACAGTGTTTTTTTTTACTGCACCCCAAACAACTTGTTTTTTTAAATTTTTTACCGTATTGGCCCAAATATAAGCCACACTTTTTTTTCCAAATTCCGATCGTGAAAAGTTAAAGTGCGGCTTATATTCATGACCTTACGCCACCGGCAAAGCAGCATGGCTCCCCCCCCCCCCGAGAGCAGCCTGGGAGTGTGGGGCAATGGCGCCCATCCTGTCCATGGCTCCCAAGCCGCCAAATTTTAAAGGTGTGGCTTATTTGCAGGTGCGTCTTATATTCGGGCCAATACGGCATTTTAAGCTTTTTAGTTCAGTTTATTAATTGTGCACAGGAATATCACAGTTTGGAGTTGTGCACAGGGATATCATCTATTTCGAAACTAATGTGTGTGTACAGACTAAGGAAAGGAGATTGATTGCAATGCGCTCTACGTGGGGCTACCTTTGAAGGTGACCCAGAAACTGCAATTAATCCAGAATGCGGCAGCTAGACTGGTGACTGGGAGTGGCCGCCGGGACCACATAACACCGGTCCTGAAAGACCTACATTGGTTCCCAGTACGTTTCCGAGCACAATTCAAAGTGTTGGTGCTGACCTTTAAAGCCCTAAACGGCCTTGGTCCTGTATACCTGAAGGAGCGTCTCCACCCCCATCGTTCAGCCCGGACACTGAGATCCAGTGCCGAGGGCCTTCTGGCGGTTCCCTCACTGCGAGAAGCAAAGCTACAGGGAACCAGGCAGAGGACCTTCTCGGTAGTGGCGTCCGCCCTGTGGAACGCCCTCCCATCAGAGGTCAAAGAGATAAACAACTACCTGACATTCAGAAAATACCTCAAGGCAGCCCTGTTTAGGGAAGTTTTTAACCTGTGATATTTTAATGTATTTTAAATCTTTTGTTGGAAGCCGCCCAGAGGGGCTGGGGAGACCCAGCCAGATGGGCAGGGTACAAATAAATTATTATTATTATTATTATTATTATTATTATTATTATTATTATTGCCAAAAATGAGATGCAGAAGTCTCACAAGTCTTTGCACTCTCAAACTCGCCCTTATTTTGGGTGGTTGGGGAGGCAAAAAGACAGCAGGGAAGATTGTGCCAACTAAATTTGGAAAGTAAAAAGACAGGTTTCTTTTACCTCGACCAAGCTAAAGCATCATTTGGTTCTGCTTGGCAATTTGACGCAGGTATAACGGTTGTGTTGCCTGCTACAGCAGTCTATCTGCTTGCACTATGTTATGCTTACAATATTCATAAACAAACCAAGTATGATACAGACACTGTGAGTCTCTGCTGCTCTGTCTCATGCAAAGCAAGCTATCTCTCTCCTGACACCGCCCCTGGCGCCCAGATATATATTGTCATAATAGTATTTCCTGCGAAGTTCCTAGTTTACTGGCTGACACTCCCTACTAGCCACAACCCAAGTTAGACTCTGCTTCTATAAAGCTGCTAGGTAAATTCCTATTTCGCATCCTCGTGATGCAGTTGCTATTACCGACAATGACTTTTGAATTAAGGTAGACGGAAAGTGTCGCTTCTGTTCTCTGTTTACATAGTTCCTCCAATTTCTTCCCTAAATGCAAAGCAGCAAATTTCTCCAGCTCCTGCCAGTGTGATTTTCCCCCACAGGGATTTATAAGGTACATTCCTTTCCGGATAGTCATTTACTATTCCACACATACCCCCTCATCCTGAGCCCTAGAGCCTTTCGACTATATTCATGCACACTTATGTCATGTTTCAGCATTGCAATCATAATATACCTTGACTGGGATTAAAAAAGGGATTTCTCAAGCTTTTCTCTTTTTCTCGCTCTTTTCAAGTTCTCAAATCGGAGCCCTTAACTAAACAGCCTGTGAAATCTGAGTGCCGCACCGCACCGCACCGCAGGAAAGCAACGCTTTTGGAGAACACCTGTACCATGACACACCTTTTAGGCTGACAAATTTATTACGGTGTATGTTTCTGTGGACCAAAGTCCAGGAAAGCTCTCTCGTAATAAATGTTCCAGTCTTTCATGTGCCTCGAGACTCCCTCTGTTGTTTTAGTTGCGAGGCGCTAACACGGCTATCTCTCTGAAGATTGTCACCTATATAAGGTTTGCATTTTTCCTAGGAACGCATGAACTATTTTGCTGGATCAGACCAAGACTTGTCTAAATGCTGCATTCACAAAGGGCCAGCCAGATGGCTATGGGAAGCTCACAGCCAGGTCTTGAAGGTAACAGCTGTTCTGGAGGACTTTCCCCAATGTATTCCATATACTGCCGTTGAACATGGAAGTTTCATTTAGCAAGCCTTCCTCCAACCTTGCATGATACCCAGATGGATGCTTTGAAGAGAACCCTCGGGCGGGAGATATAGTAGCATGATAAGCCGAACCAACAGGTTAAAGAACAGTTTCTACCCGTGGGCCGTGAGGCTGCTGAATGGAAGACAGCAACATTGCAGCTGACGTTCGGGGTCGGTGGTTGTATGACAGCACATAGAGTGTAACAAGGACTGAGAGATTGTGGGGGGGAAGGGGGCTCAATTACTCTCACTGTAAACATGTGGTACAGTGACAATAAAGTATGTCTATATTTCTATATACAGGTAGGTAGCCGTGTTGGTCTGCCGTAGTCGAAACAAAATAAAAAAATTCCTTCCAGTAGCACCTTAGAGACCAACTAAGTTTGTTCTTGGTATGAGCTTTATGCATGTTTTAATTGTTGAGGTTTTTATTCTTAAATTGCTTCTAGATGTCATGTAGGAAGAGATTCGGAAATGGAGCTAAGTAAATGAAATTGTTAGGGTCTAGAGCAGGGGTCAGCAAACTTTTTCAGCAGGGGGCTGGTCCACTGTCCCTCAGACCTTGTGGGGGGGGCGGACTATATTTTTTTTGGGGGGGGAATGAACGAATTCCTATGCCCCACAAATAACCCAGAGATGCATTTTAAATAAAAGCACACATTCTATTCATCTAAAAACACCAGGCAGGCCCCACAAATAACCTAGAGATGCATTTTAAATAAAAGGAAACATTCTACTCATGTAAAAACACACTGATTCCCAGACCATTCGCGGGCCGGATTGAGAAGGCAATCAGGCTGCATCCGGCCCTCGGGCCTTAGTTTGCCTACCCATGGTCTAGAGTATGAAGACTCTCTCTGAACAGAGGTAATAGTGGTTAATTTAGAACTGCAGGAGCTCATCCTGACAGCCCCCAAAAACACAGGCATTATTTTATAGACAGTGGTAAACAGCATAATGACCACTGTATTTGGTTCTGTGTGACTGCAGTCCCGTGTGTCTTTTCTTCAGAGTAAACTCGGTGGCACTTGCTTTTGACTGCATTGATTCAAGTTGTAAAACACAGTGGGGGGGGGGTTTCTTCAAAAAAAGGAAATGCAACATTTAGCTTTTAATGGAGACATGAATAGCCTTGCAAGGAAGTGCAAACCGCCAACATGAAGCAGTAACCCCATCAAAGAAAGGGAAAGACGTACCTAGCCTCTGCCTAATTCTTTCCCTCATCTTCTGACTCCCTCGATGCTAATCTGTCATAAAGAAACTTGAAATCCTAATTATCACCTCATTCACTTGCCAGAGTTACCAAGCTGCAAGGAAAATCCCGTTCCTGCTTTGCGAAGAAGAAGAAGAAGAAGAAGAAGAAGAAGAAGAAGAAGAAGGAGGAGGAAGAGGCAGAGGTTGGAGTGGTGCTCCACTGTATCCCCCCTGCACCACACCGCTGTCTCTGAACATGAAGTTTCCACTGAGCCATCAGAGCTAACACTTGTTGATAAAATCTCCATCAGTTTGTCAAATTCTTCCTTAAAGTCGCCTGAGTGAAGAAGCCCTTGCCAAATCTAGTGGCGGTGAGTTCCAGAGGTTTATTTAGATTTCACAAAACGTGCTTTGCAAGAGCCAAATGAAGATTCCTAAAGTCACTATGAATTAGCAGTAATATTAGGAAAAAAGGTTCTTGAAGCAACAGAGGTACTGCAGCTGGTTAGACTGCAACGACAGCCTCCTTCGCACAAACACAGAAGAGTTGGCCTTACTACTTCACCTTCAATGAAGCAGCCTGGTCCTCTTCTCGGTCTGAGCATGTGGGTTGGAGAAGAAGAAGAAGAGTTTGGATTTGATACCCCGCTTTATCACTAGCCGAAGGAGTCTCAAAGCGGCTAACAATCTCCTTTCCCTTCCTGCCCCACAACAAACACTCTGTGAGATGAGTGGGGCTGAGAGACTTCAGAGAAGTGTGACTAGCCCAAGGTCACCCAGCAGCTGCATGTGGAGGAGCGGAGACGCGAACCCGGTTCACCAGATTACGAGTCCACCACTCTTAACCACTACACCACACTGGAGGAGATTGAGACGCTTTAAAAATGCAAATCAGTGATATTACCTCCAACCCCTCCTGAGGAGGTAACTGAATAACTGATTAAAGAGCATAATTCTCTCTCGCACACAGGCGCTTATCTTTTCCAATCCTGAGCAATGATTATAGCATAATGAAATACACATTTCTGCAGTAAGAAAATAACATTTGTGCTGCATTAGCTCTCCCGATGTCCCCCTCCGAAACGGCACTCTTCAGAGTTATATAGGAAATCAGATTAACAACCTACTTATGCCTCCATTAAAGTAATGAATCAACACGGGGAGGTTACTCTTTTTATGTCAGCCAAGTCCTTCCTGTCCCTTATTTTTACAACTACAAATAATTACACAGAGCAGCTAGCACAACCTTTAGGGGCTTTTCTGGAGAGGCTGAGTCTCCTGCGTATTTTCGACGGAGATTTCAAATCCGGGAAATATCACAGTTGCGGTGCATGGGGGAACGAAAATAGCACGCCCAAGCCTTTCCTCGCCCCACCCCCCACCCCCATGAACATGCTCTGTATGCTACACATACTCCCTGCGAGACACGCAGCCAGGAAAACAATAATTTATTTACCGTATATACTCGAGTATAAGTCGATCCGAATATAAGCCGAGGCACCCAATTTTACCACAAAAAACCTGGGAAAGCTTCATAGGAGCCACTGCCTGCCTCACTCGAGTATAAGCCGAGGGCGGCTTTTTCAGCACAAAAAATGTGCTGAAAAACTAGGCTTATACTCGAGTATATAGGGTATTTGTATTCACAAGACGCCTGATAAAAGACATTCTCGAGGTGTTGAATTAAAACCTACGCCTGGAAGTCAGCAGAAAAATAGCTCGACTCTGGAGTTGCAAACAGGTCATTACAAAGTTTCCCATAAGTGAGACTATGGGCGCTTCCAAGAGACCTGTTTGCGGTGCATATGTCCTGATTCGTCTGCAGAGAGATTAGAGGATGTTGGCTCTTTAAGGAGCACTCGTTCTGCTGTGTTTGTGGGGAGGCTACATGCTCTTTCCTCCTCACTTTCCTTATCGCGAAAAGTCATAGAATCATCCTATATAAGAAACTTGCTGTGTCCCTGCGTCCGTTCTGTGTGTCACGGAAGTGCGCTACTGCGCATGTCCGGGACCCACACGGACGCAGGGATTGGAGCGGGCTAAGAGGGGGGCGTGTCCGTGAGGCAGCGGCGGCGCATGTGCGTTCTCAGTTGCGCCAGCGCCGCTGCCTCGCACGGACGCAGAGGCAGAGCTCAATCCCCGCGGCTCGCCGCCGCTACCGCCGCCGCTGCAGCCGCCGCCGGGGGAAAAGAAGAAGGGGGAGGGAGCCCCTCTCCACCCCCCAGCGGCCGCTGTTCTGCCTCCTCCTGCCTCCTCCTCCTCTAGCGCCCGTTATGTAACGGGCTAACTTCAACTAGTAGAATCATAGAGTTGGAAGAGAGCACAAGGGCCATCCAGTCCAACCCCCTGCCAAGCCGGAAACACCATCAAAGCATTCCTGACAGGTGGCTGTCAAGCCTCTGCTTAAAGACCTCCAAAGAAGGAGACTCCACCACACTCCTTAGAAGCAAATTCCACTGCCTAACAGCTCTTACTGTCAGGAAGTTCTTCCTAATGTTGAGGTGGAATCTTCTTTCTTGTAGTTTGAATCCATTGCTCCGTGTCCGCTTCTCTGGAGCAGCAGAAAACAACCTTTCTCCCTCCTCTATATGGCATCCTTTTATATATTTGAACATGGCTATCATATCACCCCTTAACCTTCTCTTCTCAAGCTAAACATACCCAGCTCCCTAAGCCGTTCCTCATAAGGCATCGTTTCCAGGCCTTGGACCATTTTGGTTGCCCTCTTCTGGACACGTTCCAGCTTTTCAGTATCCTTCTTGAACTGTGGTGCCCAGAATTGGACACAGTATTCCAGGTGGGGTCTGACCAGAGCGGAATACAGTGGTACTATTACTTCCCTTGATCTAGATGCTATACTCCTATTGATTCAGCCCAGAATTGCATTGGCTTTTTAAGCTGCTGCATCACACTGTTGACTCATGTCAAGTTTGTGGTCTACCAAGACTCCTAGAGTCCTTTTGGGCAAGTGGTTTTCGTGCACAACCACATATAATGGTGCAACCCAAATTTGCCAATACACTTTAGAAGTCAAACGGAATCCATTCCGGAAGCCCAGTCGACTTCCAAACGTTCGGAAACCAAAGCAGGAAGCTCCTGCAGCCAATCGGAAGCCGCGGAAGCCCTGTTGGACGTTCGGCTTCCAAAGTACGTTCGCAAACCGGAACACTCCCTCCCGGGTTTGCGGCGTTTGGGAGTCAAAACGTCCGAGTACCAAGGCATTTGGGATCCAAGGTACGACTGTACAGGATTTGAATCCCACCCAAAAATAGGGACAATCTAGAATACAGAGCTTTCCAAACTGTGTGTCATGACACGGTTAGTGTGTAGGCTGCAGTGTGTAGCTGTGTCACAGAAACACTCCCTGCGCTCCTCCCAGGGCTGGAAAGCGGTTAGTTTAACCCAGGGGTCAGCAAACATTTTCAGCAGGGGGCCAGTCCACTGTCCCTCAGACCTTGTAGGGGGTCCCTCAGACCTTGTGGGGTATCTATCTATCTATCTATCTATCTATCTATCTATCTATCTATCTATCATCTATCTATCTATCTATCATCTATCTATATACAGTAATACCTCGTGTTGCGTACATTCCGTGTTGCGTACGTTCGGGATAAGAACGGAGGCGACCCGGAAGTCCTCCGTGGAGCGCGCGCGATGAGCAGGTGTGCAGAAGCATTCTGCGCAGTTCGCGCATGCGCAGAACCTCAAAAAACCATGAACTTCCAGGTTTTTTGTTTTTTTCCTCGTGCGTTCATGTTACGCACGCCTGGGTTACGCAGCGCGACCCCGGAACGGATCACGTGCGTAACCCAGGGCTCATATATATATGAACGAATTCCTATGCCCCACAAATAACCCAGAGATGCATTTTAAATAAAAGGACACATTCTACTCATGTAAAAACATGCTGATTCTCGGACTGTCCGTGGGCTGGATTTAGAAGGCTATTGGGCCGGATACGGCCCCCAGGTCTTAGTTTGCCTACCCATGGTTTAACCTCTGGTTTGCTAGTAAAACTGAATTACTGTGTCACAAAAGGATGCATGTCTAAAAAGCGTGTTGCCAACATAAAAAGTTTGGAAAGCTCTGCTCTAGAAAGTGCCTTTTTCTGAGAATGGGCTAGACGGCCAACACTTTTGGTCACTTGTTGGAGAAAGAAAAGGAAACAGCTGCAATGGCCATTGTAGAAACAAATGACATGTTGCACAGCGTTGAAGCGTTCCTCCCTTGCCCCAGCCCCACTCTGACCCCACAACTTCTGTGCTTTGCTTTTGGATCGGATTCTGCACAGGAACAGCTGGAGGTGAAGTCAGGAGAGGGCAGGCATTCTAACCTAGTGTTTTGGGACGGCATTAGCTGTCTTTTTGTTTCTCTGTTCATCATTCGCCATCAATTCTTTTTACCCTTTAGAGAGGGAGAGAGAGGGAAAGAAAAGGCAAGGGGGAATTTTTCAGCCCATACAAGTTGGAACAAAGCCATTTTTGTTCAAAGCTCTCCAAACGGCAACATAAACTAGGGACAATTTCTGTCTGGCGGCTGCAGCTTTGACACCGAGCCTGTCAAAATAATTTATAGGTTGCTCTCTCCTGCCCCAGCCACCGCTTCCTCACAAAGACCCACTGATTCCCCCCCCCGCCCCTCCCAGGCTGGGAAACCATGGGTGCACTTAAGTGTAAAATTTCTTTGCACAGGTGGAAAACTTTCTCTGCTTTGGCTACTCATGTTTTGGAAATGGTGGTTGCTGTGACCTTTTAGCTTCTTGGAGGCTAAACATCTCCAACTTCCTCAACCGTTCCTCATAAGGCTTGGTTTTTATACCCTTGATCATCTTGATTGCCCTAAACTGCACACGTTCCATCTTGTCAACATCCTTCTTAAAGCGTGGTGCCCAGAACTGGACACAGTATTCCGGGTGTAGTCGGACCAAGGCAGAATAGAGCGGGACGATGACTTCCCTCGATCGGGAGACTAGACTTCTGCTGATGCAGCCTAGAATAGCATTTGTTGTCGTTCAGTCGTGTCCGACTCTTTGTGACCCCATGGACCAGAGCACGCCAGGCACGCCTATCCTTCACTGCCTCTTGCAGTTTGGCCAAACTCATGTTAGTAGCTTCGAGAACACGGTCCAACCATCTCATCCTCTGCCATCCCCTTCTCCTTGTGCCCTCAACCTTTCCCAGCATCAGGGTCTTTTCTAGGGAGTCTTCTCTTCTCATGAGGTGGCCAAAGTATTGGAGCCTCAACTTCAGGATCTGTCCTTCTAGTGAGCACGCAGGGCTGATTTCTTTAAGAATGGATCGGTTTGATCTTCTTGCAGTCCATGGGACTCTCAAGAGTCTCCTCCAGCACCATAATTCAAAAGCATCAATTCTTCGGCGATCAGCCTTCTTTATGGTCCAGCTCTCACTTCCGTACATTACTACTGGGAAAACCAGAGCTTTAACTATACGGACCTTTGTTGGCAAGGTGATGTCTTTGCTTTTTAAGATGCTGTCTAGGCTGGGGTCTCTCCCGCACCTTCACTGAGACCTCCAAGGATTTGACCTCAGACTTCCATCATGCAAGAGAGATACTCTGCCAGGCACCAGGCAGCATTGAGATTCCTGCATTGAAGGGGGTTGGGATAGATGAGTCTTTGGGGTCCCTTCCAGCTTTACAGTTCTATGAGTCTAAGAATCCCACTAGAATCCTCTGCAGCAGGAGAGCCCTGTATCCCTATGAATCTCAAAGGAAGGGCATGAAATAATTTTCTTTTAAAGCCCAGATAAATATGTAAGCATCTTCCTTCCCTGCCACTCCGCCAACCCTCAGAAAAACTGGTGCCGTTCCTTTTCTACCTGCTCCTGGTACCAAACGGTACCGCATAAAGGGGAAAAAAATGACAACAAATTGATATAATTCCAGAGCAGAGCATAAAGATATATTATCTGTAACTCAGGGTGCACATTTCCATTTCTCCCTCTCTCTTTCTCTCTATATAGAGAGAGCGAAAACTGCATTCTGAAGCGGTCTCCTTCATAAAAGCCTATAAATTAAACAATAGAGCGAATAACTGACTGGAAGGTTTTATTGGTCCTAATGTAATACACGCAATTCAGCCGGCTTGCCGGGGGGGGGGGGGGAGAGAGACGGGCTCAAAATTTCATTTCGAAAGGAAAAGGGTACAACAACATAATATAAATGAATTAAATTAATAAGGATTGGAATCCGGCACACCTTGGGAAGCCTGCGTTTCAAGGCGAGCGCGGAATTGTTGCTGACAGAACCCAAATTAGTTTTACGCCGGCTTTAACCCACAGAGGTCCTAAATAACTTCAGACGTCAGCCGCAACACCAGGTTGGCTTGGCCTGAGAACGCCATTGGATGAAGCTCTGATGAAGGGGGAAGCAGGGGCGTAGCAACGGGGAGGCGGGGGGCGGGCCGCCCCGGGTTCCACCCCAGAGGGGGGTGACACTTTTTATTAAAAATAAATAAAAAAAATTTTTTTTAAAAAAAATTAAATTTTTTTTTTAATTTTAACTTCATTGGAAAAAAGAGATAATAGACACACACAACCCCCCACACCTCACAAAGTGGCACCATCAGAGGGGGGTGACACTTTTTAATTTTTTTTAAAAATTTTTATTATTTTTATTATTTTTTATTTTAACTTTATTGAAAAAAAGAGAGATAATAGACACACACACACACAAAACCCTCACACCTCGCAAAGTGGCACCATCAGAGGGGGGTGACATTTTTTAATTTTTTAAAAAAATTAAAGTGGTGTGGGGGGGGTGACAAAAAAAATTCCGCCCCGGGTACCACCTGGGCTTGCTACGCTATTGGGGGGAAGGAAAGCCTAAGAGCCCCCATGGTTTGGCGCATGCGCGTCTCCGCTACGGCGGAAGCAGAACCTTGGACTTTGCCCTCTCTTGGGATTATGGGAGGATTATAGCTCAGAGGTGGAGTGTAGAGGTTCAGTCTCTGACACCTCCAGACTTGACTACTGTAACTCGCTCTACGCGGGGCTGCCCTTGAAGCCGACCCAGAAACTCCAGCGGGTGCAGAATGCCGCGGCGAGGCTCCTTACGGGGTCCTTGCCGCGGGACCACATTCATCCAGTGCTTTACCAGCTTCACTGGCTCCCGGTGGAGTACAGGATCAGGTTTAAGGTGCTGGTTTTGACCTTTAAAGCCCTATGCGGCCTAGGACCCTCGTACCCACGGGACCGCCTCTCCTGGTATGCCCCGCAGAGGACCTTAAGGTCCACAAATAACAACATTTTGGAGGTCCCAAGCCACAAGGTTGTTAGACTGGTCTCAACTAGGACCAGGGCCTTTTCAGTACTGGCCCCAACTTGGTGGAACACTCTGTCACAAGAGACCAGGGCCCTGCGGGATTTGACATCTTTCAGCAGGGCCTGCAAGACAGAGCTGTTCCGCCTGGCCTTCGGGTTGGACTCAGTCTGATGTTTTTTCCTCCCCTTATGGTTTTTATTTTGGGCGATAATTGAAGCTTCATTTAAATTTTAAATTGTATTTTAACCTGTATTTTAATTAACACTTTTTCTTTCTTTATATTTTATTGCAATTTTTATCGGTGTTAGCCGCCCTGAGCCCGGTTTCGGCTGGGAAGGGCGGGGTTTAAATAAAATGTATTATTTATTATTATTATTTCCAGGTAGGGCTCGGAGAGGCGGCCCTCACTTCTACCTGACACCCTGTGTGATGGCCTGGGATTCGGATTCGGATGCTGTACCTGAGGGATCCCAGCCTGCACAGGATTCCCCGCCTCCAGAATCAGCAGAGCCAGGGCTGGGGCCTGAGTCTGAATGGGACTCACCTGTGCTGGATCCTCAGGTGCAGGCATCTGCTGAGTCTGCTCTGGCTCCTGATGGGATGGAGGACCCATTGCCTGCAGGTGCTCCACTCCCAGCCCTGTCAGGGGAAGCTGAGGTTGCCTCTGGGTCCGGTAACCCTCCAGCCTCTCCTGAGCTGCAGAGGCTCAGGGCAGAGAGGCGAAGGGAACTGAGTTCCCGCAGGAGGAGTGCTTGCCTCCAGGCCAGGAGAGGCGAGTCACCAGAGGATTGGGGCCGCCCTATGCCTCGGGGCAGAAAACAGCCGGCCAGCCCCAGCTTCAAGTTGTGGGAGCAACATTGTTGGCTGCTAGTTCCTGCCAGTGTTCTTGCTTGAGACCTGTCTTGCTTTCCTGCCTGAGCTCCTGACCCGCCCTGGTTCCCTGCCTGCATACCTGGTTCCCTGCCTGACCCGCGCCTGACTCCCTGCTTCAGCTGCTACGGACTGCCTCTACGTTGAACCTTTGACCATGGACCGGACTTGGACCTCACCTCTCGGCTAACCCACAGGACCAGCACACCCTGGAGAGTCGCTAACCGGCCAGTCAAGACAGCACTAGGCTGTGGACCAAGAATCTGACTCTGCAAAAGGCAGCTTCCTGTGTCACTATGCAGAAGCTTCAATCCCTGAAAAGCTCCAGTGAAAACGACCAAGTAGCAGGGTCTCCCTGAGACGTTGGTTTGCTGCTGCCGGTCAGAGCAGAACATGCTGGGCTAGGTGGACAGACAGTCTAGTGTGCTATAAGGCAGCATCTGATGGTTATGTGAGATCAGGTGCTTCTCTGCATCTCTGGATGGAAGCGATGTCAAAGTTATAACTCGGATGGGGCATGAGTAGTGTTAAGAAACTCAGATATATAAGCTAATTGTCAAATGGCACCTTAAATCTAGGTCGCAGTTGCCACAACAGAATGTCTAGGAGTGATTTTTTTAAAAAACCCAACTGGAAATAATAATAATAATACAGTGGTACCTCGGAAGCTGAACGGAACCCTTTGCGGAAGTACGTTCGACTTCCAAAATGTTCGGAAACCAAGGCACGGCTTCCGATTGGCTACAGGAAGCTCCTGCAGCCAATCGGAAGCTGCAGAAGCCCTGTCGGACATTTGGCTTCCAAAAATAGTTCGCAAACTACTCAAGATGACCCTTCTGAAGATAGTTCGCATCATTACTCAAGATGACCCTTCTGAAGACTCCTTCCGGCGTTGACAGAAGATATTGAACTCACAACCCCTACGTCTCTTGTTTTGCTTCCTATTGGGCAGCCCTCCCATTCACCGACTCTTCGGACTTAGTGGATCAGCTCCAACCGCCTCCTTTTCCGAGAGACTTTCTCTGTGTCTGTTCGCACCTGTTGGAACTTCCTGGGAGCTTTGGCTGTGTTCCAGCCTGCTCTCAGCTACCCACTTATCAGCCTGTCTGTCAAGGTCAGGAAAAGCCGAAGTCTGCAGCTGCCGGCTCTCCCCTACCTGACTAACATCTAAGCCTCTCTGTTCCTGGCTGCTTTCTGCCGTTGGCTGCAAACCTTTGCTCGGAGCTGGCTCATTCCTGACACCCGGGAAGGGGGGGAATTGAGGTGCTTCACCCTAGCATAAAACCGACACGTTTCTAATTCATGAGAACAGACGTGAACATTAATTTGTTTATTTTATAATCACCGCACCCTTTAGGGGGCACATACGCTTGACAAGGCAACCGGTTCCACGAACACAGATAGAGAAGCAAATCCCAGGCACTGCAGCTTAATTGCTCCGCGTCTAGTAAAAGGACCATATAGGTATTTCAACTCTTTTGTGGAGTGACATTTTCAGAATAATCTGTTCTATAGCCACAGGAGGACTGACCTTTCAGGAGAAGCAAGAGATGTACTTTTCTATTATCTAGTGACTTTCACCCTACAATATCAAGCAGGCGTAGCCAGCCACGGTGAAGACGTTAGACGCGAAAGAGGCATCCATATCCCATGCCTGTTTGCTCAGAGGTGAGCCCTGCATATTTCGAGAATAGCCCATCCTTCAAATGAAGCAGGGAGACGGCCACAGCAACAAGGCAGCTTTGAAGCAGGAAGTCTCTGAGAAGCGACACGAGAGCTTTCCAATAGTCATCGGAAGGGAAGTGTCAACCGGAGGCAACATAACTCGTCCCACTAACCTGTGCACATACCTGCACACACCCCAGCTGGATGTACCTGTGCTTTGGAAAGTAAGAGAACTCCATGCTCCCAGGAAACCCATAAGCAGGAAGCCAGCACCTCTTGGCAAAACGTTGCAAGCGTTGATCAGGGCCAGGTTGCCTCCAAACGTAAAGGATTCCTATAATCTTCCTGACCACAATACCTCAAGGACCGCCTCTTTCCATATGAACCTACCCGGTCCCTGAGATCATCTTCTGAGGCCCTCCTTCATGTGCCTCCTCCTCAAGAGGTCCGGAGGGTGGCAACATGAGAACAGGGCCTTCTCTGCAGTGGCTCCCCATCTGTGGAATGCTCTCCCCAGGGAAGTTCACCTGGCACCTTCATTATACACCTGTAGGCGCCAGGCAAAAACATTCCTTTTAAACCAGGCCTTTGCTTGATCTTATTGACATCTAACACCCTTTTAGAATGTGGCTTTCTTTTGGGAGGGGCGGGGGTTAGCTTGCTGATCAGAAGGTCGGCGGTTCAAATCCACGCGATGGGGTGAGCTCCTGTTGCTCGGTCCCTGCTCCTGCCAGCCTAGCAGTTCGAAAGCACGTTAAAGTGCAAGTAGATAAATAGGTACCGCTCTGGCGGGAAGGTAAACGGCGTTTCCGTGTGCTGCTCTGGTTCGCTAGAAGCGGCTTTGTCATGCTGGCCACATGACCCGGAAGCTGTACGCCGGCTCCCTTGGCCAATAAAGCGAGATGAGCGCCACAACCCCAGAGTCGGTCACGACTGGACCTAATGGTCGGGGTCCCTTTACCTTTATTGGGTTACAGTGGTACCTCGGGTTAAGAACTTAATTCGTTCTGGAGGTCCGTTCTTTACCTGAAACTGTTCTTAACCTGAGGTACCACTTTAGCTAATGGGGACTCCTGCTGCCGCCGCACGATTTTTGTTCTCATCCTGAAGCAAAGTTCTTAACCCGAGGTACTATTTCTGGGTTAGCGGAGTCTGTAACCTGAAGCGTCTGTAACCCGAGGTACCACTTTACTGCTTTTGGTTTGATTTTATATGTTGTGGTCTTATTGTGATCTGCCTTGAGATCTCCGGGTACAGGGTGGTGTATAAAGGTAAAGGGTAAAGGGACCCCTGACCATTAGGTCCAGTCGCGACCGACTCTGGGGTTGCGGCGCTCATCTCACTTTACTGGCCAAGGGAGCCGGCGTACAGTTTCCGGGTCATGTGGCCAGCATGACAAAGCCGCTTCTGGCAAACCAGAGCAGTGCACTGAAATGCTGTTTACCTTCCCACCGGAGTGGTACCTATTTATCTACTTGCACTTTGACATGCTTTCGAACTGCTAGGTTGGAAGACCAAGCAACGGAAGCTCACCCTGTCGCGGGGATTCGAACCGCCAACCTTCTGATCGGCAAGCCCTAGGCTCTGTGGTTTAACCCACAGCGCCACCCGCGTCCCACAGGGTGGTGTATAAATTGAATAAATAATAAAGAATTATAATGACCAATAGCCACTGATAAACCTCTGCTACGCCATCAATATTCTGATCCCTTACCCACTTACATAAAGGAACTTCCAGCTTCTCTTCTCCCCCTGCCAGACCCCCCAAAATCTTCTCCAGAGGGTCCCCCAACCCTCTAGAGCATATCTTGAGGGTGCACTGAGGGGGACGGAGGAAGAAGGAGAGGCCCCATGCATGAGTGGATGATACCCACTCACTATAGTGGATTTCAGCAAGATTACAGAGACTAATGAAACGTAAAATTTAAATTCTTATAGCAAAATTCTCCCATGTTCTCGCTTCTGGCTGTACATATCTGACACATTAACCCCACATGGCCTCAAGGACAGTACCAGCATCGCTTAGCTTCAGGAAATGAAGTCCTTCTAAGCATTCATAGAACTACAGAATTGTAGGAGTTGGAAGGGACCACGAGGGTCATCTAGTCCCACCCCCTCCAACGCAGGAATCT
Organism: Darevskia nairensis; assembly: GCA_034642065.1. Classification (NCBI taxonomy): domain Eukaryota; kingdom Metazoa; phylum Chordata; class Lepidosauria; order Squamata; family Lacertidae; genus Darevskia; species Darevskia nairensis. Next base: position 14,242 of record JAWWNI010001606.1, on the reverse strand, counting down.
TTTTGTCCAACGTGGGACTCGAACCCCTGAGATAAAGTGTCTCATGCTCTACAGACAGAGCTATCTGGTCCCTTCCATCCTCAAAGCTCTAAAACTGCCACCGTCACTTTTATCAGAGCAACTGACGAAGCCGCAACGTTTTGCTGTAGGAATTTAAAAATTCTGTTTCATTAGCTGCTGCGATAATTGCGGTTTGGGTGATTTAGTGCATCCTATCAGAATCTGGAACAAACTTGTCTGAAGTGTGCTCTCTCTCTCTCTCTCTCTCTCAATGCAATCAGTGTAGGGCAACTTTTATGAAACAAACAGTCTGGGACTCAGAGCTATTTAATCAAATGCAGTAGTCAGAGCCTCATCTCCTGCTATAAAACGCTGCTTCTAATTTCTGCTGCCAACGTTGCCCCCATGAAACAGTGGCGTAGGAAGCCGCTCGGGCACACGGAGCGGCAAACATGACGTGCACCCGGAGGCGGGGCGTCGCTACGTAGCACGTACATGGAGCGTCGCTACATACGACGCTTGCGTTGTACGTTGAGACGCCGCGAATGTGCACTATGTAGCGGGTTGCTGGCGCCGGCGCTCCAGCGCTGTACAGACGGTGCCAGGATCCTCTGCTCGCAGCTGCGAACGGAGGATCCTCTACATATGGCTGCAGTCGTGAGCAGAGGATCCCAGCCATAGCTGTTAACCCTCCCTTTTTTTGCGGGAAACTCCCTTATTTCAATGCCGTTTCTCGCTGCTATCCCGGATTGTTCATATCCCTTAAATTTCCCGGATTTCAAAGGAAGCAGCTCCTCTCCCTCCCTGCCGGCCAGGGATGCTCCTCAGCTGCGTTGCTCAGCTGCCAATAAGGAGTCTGAGACCGACTGGGGGCGGAGCTTGCATGATTTGTGCAGCCAGACCCTCACGCCCAACCAGACAGACAGCCTGCCTGCCGTCTACGCTCTCACTCTTTCGCTCACCCATTCGCGCGCAGCCTCTGGAGCGCAGGGTGGCGAGGCTACTTGGTGCCATTGCACCGCCCTCGCGGCATCCCTTATTTTCAAATTCGAAAATCCGAAAAAATCCCTTATTTTCAAAACCGAAAGTTGACAGCTATGATCCCAGCACCGTCTGTACGGCGCTGGAGCGTCGCCGCCAGCAACCTGCATGCCTTGTCACCCCCGGAGATGTGGCGCAGGGAGCCCACCGCCCCCACTGTTGCTACGCCACTGCCACGAAGCAGTGGGGGAGGGGCAGGTTTGACATTCTGAATGACTGCAAAGGAACAGCTGAAAAACATGCAGCGCCTACATATCTTTGTACCTGGCAACTCGAGGATATTAAAGTACTCCAGAATTGGAAACAATATCCAAGAGGGATTACACCTCTGAGTACACATCATAAACCTGCTACATTTTTTCCCCTTAAGTGCAAAGTAAACTTTTCATTAGATTTCTTATTTTCGTTTTCCTCCAGAAAGAAAATTAAAAATTTCTGCTGCCTACACGGCCCTGCACATTCAGGTTTTTTTTCTTTTAAAATAATATTATGTTCACCAGGCAGCGAAGCCTTACGATATATTTATACCTCTATATAAAACTGCTTAACGTGCAATCAATCCTATGCACGCTTCCTTCGGAGTAACTCTCACTGAACTCGGCGCGGCTTATTTCTGAAAAGGATTGCAGCTTCACTCTCATGCATGTTTACATTACTATCGTCTTCCGGTAAATGGCAGCGTGGCCCTAACCTGCTCTACATAGGAGGAAGCCCCGTTGACTTCAAAGGGGCCTCCTCCAAAATAAGAAGGTTAGCAGTGCAGCCTAACTCCTTAACACACTGCAGTCTGTGATGCATTGAAATCCAGGGATGGAGATCCTTTTTCAGAGAGGGGCCACATTCCCTGCTGGGACATCTTCTAGGGAACACACGTCAATGGCTGTGTTCGAAATTCCCCAGGTGCGTTTTGCTACTGGCGAAGGTCCAATTGCAAGTACGTGCAGATTTCTGGGCGACAGTTTGGCAACCGCAGTTTAAACGCCTCTGCCTGAGTCCACAGTTCAGAGCTTTCCAAACTTTTCAATTGGTGACACACCTTTTGAACACGCATCGCTTCGCGGCACGGGAATTCAGTTTTGCATCATTTCGCCACACAGTAAATCAGTTTTACTAGCAAACCATAGCTGTCAACTTTCGGATTTGAAAATAAGGGATGCCGCGAGGGCGGTGCAATGGCACCATGTAGCCTCGCCACCCTGCACTCCAGAGGCTGCGCGCAAACGGATGAGCAAAAGAGCGAGCACATAGACGGCAGGCAGGCTGTCTGTCTGGTTGGGCGTGAGGGTCTGGCTGCACAAGGCATGCAAACTCCGCCCCCAGTCGGTCTCAGACTCCTTATTGGCAGCCGAGCAACGCAGCTGAGGAACCTCCCTGGCCGGCAGGGAGGGAGAGGAGCTGCTTCCTTTGGAATTCGGGAAATTTAAGGGATATCAACAATCCGGGATAGCAGCGGGAAATGGCATTGGAATAAGGGAGTTTCCCGCCAAAAAAAGGGAGGGTTGACAGCTATGCTAGCAAACCAGAGATAAGTTCAATGCCTTTCCAGCCCCAGGACAAATGTGAGGAGGGTTTGTGCGACACACCGACACACTGCAGCCAACACACTAACACATGGGTAGGCAAATGAAGGCCCGGGCCGGATCTGGCCCAATCGCCTTTTAAATCTGGCCAGCGGACGGTCCGGGAATCAGCGTGTTTTTACATGAGTAGAATGTGCCCTTTTATTTAAAATGCATCTCTGGGTTATTTGTGGGGCCGGCCTGGTGTTTTTACATGAGTAGAATGTGTGCTTTTATTTAAAATGCATCTCAGGGTTATTTGTGGGGCATAGGAATTTGTTCATTTCCTCCCCCCCCCTTCAAAATATAGTCCAGCGCCCCACAAGGCCGCTAATGCTATTTCCATTTCCACTGTGTTTCTCCTCCTTGCAAACTTCTTGCAAGCGAATTGTTGCAAGAGCAAGCGACAATCAAGCAATGTACTTGAGATCATATAATCGCAGCATTGGAAGGTACCCCAAGGGTCATCTGCTGTGGCGACCGTAACCTAGGTTTAAGGTGCCATGGGGTGCCTAGCATATATATCAGAGTTTCTAACACTGGTTAGTGGTGAGCAGGGTCGCTGTAGGGATTAACTGGGGGGGGGGGTGATCAAGGAAGAGCACACACCTCCCGTGTTGAGCGATTGCCAGTGATGTCACACCCATAACTTCTCCTATCTTGTGCGAAGCGGTTATGTAGCGGCACACACCTTCCATTGTACTGCTCTATCGCACTGAGCTGTCTTAATTTAATTGCAGTAGAGTCTATTAGAATGCTTAAGAGATAAGGAAAAAATCTATAGCATCTCTCTCCCGAGAGCGCCTAAACAATCTGATTATAAAAGTGGCAAGGTAGTCAAAATACATTAGGCCAAACAAACATACTCTGTGATGGCTTTTCTCTCTCTCCCTTGCCCATTGTCCCTCTGCCATTGACTTACTCGGAGGGGGGAGAGAATACTGCTAATTACACTGAGTTGCATTGATTCCACCACCACCCCAATCTCCCCCAAGAGGATGGATTGCCGTGTTCTCCCGGACTCTTAAATGTTTAAGGTTAGAATAAAACTGCCGTCTGATAACGGTTGAAGAGTTGCCTTTAAGGAGAGGCGAAACTGTCAAGCTCAGCATCGCCACTTTCCTCCTTCTTAGGCTCTGCTTTCGAAACAAGCTTCCAAATGGGACGGGAAGCGCAACTCTCCTGCGCCAAAGGAAGCACAGAGATGCAATTGAGTGAGACCCTAACGCACTCGGCTAGGAAACACAGGAGGGGCAAGACGGCAGATCCATCTCCTTCCGAGCTTCTGCTCTAGCAAGAGTCAGCAGACCATCCAATTCCCATTCTGTGTACACCTGGGGAAATCAAAGGACAGTTCCACCCACTGGAGCCAGAGGCAGGAGGAGACACCACCACCTGGAACACTTAACTTCCAGCCCCCACCCAGCTGCCTTTCACAGTCGCGGAAAACTAGGAAACGGTCTTATGCTACGTCAGACTATTTGCTCATCTGCTCCAGTGCCACCTTCTTTGAATGGCTTCAGTTCTTTGGGGTCTCCGGCAGAGTATTTTACATACTTCCTGATCCCTTTGCAAAACAGAAATGCTGGATGGAGGCTGACCCATCAGAAGAACTTAAAGAAGAAAAGTCACTTGATCCAGGGACAGTCATCACACATATTGGCCAATTCCGACCCCTTTTTCTTCATGGTGACTCCTCCTGCTCAGGCTGCATAGAAAAAAGCATTTTGGTTCTGGAAATCCATTCCGGTTGTGCAGATAAAATATAACGGATAGGATTCTACAGGATGGGGTATTAGTGCGCGGAAACGGTCCAGATCCAATGATCCCCAGATGGTGGAGATGTCAGGCGCCATCCTGGCATCTGGGTATCTTGACTTGGTCGCAAGTGATCGAAAGCCAGGTGCAAAATGCGCCTGGCTAATTTCGAACTCAGCGCATACACAGCTGGGCGGCGGCAATGCTTCTGAATACCAGCTGCTGAAAACTGCAATAGGGGAGCGTGCTCCTGCTTGGAGGTTTCCCATAGGCATCTGGGGGGCCAATGTGAAAAGAGCATACTGAGTGACATGGGACATTGGCCTGATCCAGCAGGCTCTTCTTATTCTCTTATTGCAGAATTGCAGTGGGCAGCAGCAGTAGCAGCTGCCAGGGCATCCAGGCAATGAACCTGCCAGTGTCAGGTCAGAGCTAATGCTCATTGAAATACATTGATTAAAAAGGCAGGCCGCCGAGATGGAAATTAGATCAATAAAAATAAGCGCATAGTAAAAGGGATGGGAGAAAAGCAATGACAAACCTAGACAGCATCTTAAAAAGCAAAGACATCACCTTGCCGACAAAGGTCCGTATAGTTAAAGCTCTGGTTTTCCCAGTAGTAATGTATGGAAGTGAGGGCTGGACCATAAAGAAGGCTGATCGCCGAAGAATTGATGCTTTTGAATTATGGTGCTGGAGGAGACTCTTGAGAGTCCCATGGACTGCAAGAAGATCAAACCGATCCATTCTGAAGGAAATCAGCCCTGAGTGCTCACTGGAAGGACAGATCCTGAAGCTGAGGCTCCAATACTTTGGCCACCTTATGAGAAGAGAAGACTCCCTGGAAAATACCCTGATGTTGGGAAAGATGGAGGGCACAAGGAGAAGGGGACGACAGAGGATGAGATGGTTGGACAGTGTTCTCGAAGCTACTAACATGAGTTTGGCCAAACTGCGAGAGGCAGTGAAGGATAGGTGTGCCTGGCGTGCTCTGGTCCATGGGGTCACGAAGAGTCAGACACCACTGAACGACTGAACAACAACAACAAAAGGGATGGGGAGGAAGGAAACAGCCAAAAAACATCTTGACAGCTCGCTGCTGCTGCCTTTGCAAGGTTTCAGATTTGTTAACTTTCCCAAATCCCAGGTGGGCTACGATTCCTGTTCTTTTTGCATCTTTCTATCATCTGCTGTCAATACACAGGCTAATTGTATGTTATTGCAGTAATTCTCGTTTGCAAGTGGTCTTTTATATACCATGATGTTCCTTTTAAAAAAAACACCACTTGTATTACATGGTGCAGTTGCTGACAATTTTGACCAGAGGAAATGTTAGGAAGAAGTAATTAACTCAACAGGAGGACGGATTCTGCTCTCCTGTTATATCCCCCCCTTCCTTTCCTCATTCTCCACCCCTTTCCTCCCCTAAACCTGGAAACAAACTTTCCTCTATCAGTTTAATATGACCACTCAGCCTCTCCACTTACCTCTTTCGAAAGACACATATTTTGTCTGCAAAGCTGCATGAATCTGCAGGGACATTTTTGTAGCAAAGCTTGGGCTTTTAACGGGTACGTGATAGAATCATAGAATCATAGAGTTGGAAGAGACCACAAAGGCTATCCAGTCCAACCCCCTGCCAAGCAGGAACACCATCAAAGCATTCCTGACAGGTGGCTGTCAAGCCTCTGCTTAAAGACCTCCAAAGAAGGAGACTCCACCACACTCCTTGGCAGCAAATTCCACTGTCGAACAGCTCTTACTGTCAGGAAGTTCTTCCTAATGTTTAGGTGGAATCTTCTTTCTTGTAGTTTGAATCCATTGCTCCGTGTCCGCTTCTCTGGAGCAGCAGAAATATGAATCTGTTCATATAGGTTTCTCTCCAGTTACCATCTTCATAGTCTTCAATTCAGTTCATCACAGTTCTGCACTGGTATAGGATTTACTTTCTCTTAAGTCCTGACAAAGAATTGTCACCATTTTCCCCCTAACATGCATGTAAAAGGTAAAGGGACCCCTGACCATTAGATCCAGTTGTGTCCGACTCTGGGGTTGCGGCGCTCATCTTGCTTTATTGGCCGAGGGAGCCGGCGTACAGCTTCCGGGTCATGTGGCCAGCATGACTAAGCCGCTTCTGGCGAACCAGAGCAGCGCACGGAAACGCTGTTTACCTTCCCACCGGAGCGGTACCTGTTTATCTACTTGCACTTTGACGTGCTTTCGAACTGCTAGGTGGGCAGGAGCAGGGACCGAGCAACGGGAGCTCACCCCGTCGCAGGGATTCGAACCGCCGACCTTCTGATCAGCAAGCCCTAGGCTCTGTGGTTTAACCCACAGCGCCATGCATGTATCCCTATGCAATTTTGCATTTGCTTATGCCAGTTTTTAGGGTTGCCATATGTCCGAGGTTTCCCGGAAACATCCAGGAATCGGACTGTCAAAATAGCATCAGGGCAGATTTTCACTTTTGGGAATATGGCAACCCTACCAGTTTTACTTTTTTCACAGATGGAGAACTGAATTGCAAAATTCCGAGGAGAGCAATTCTCATTTATTGTTTCAGGAAGTGCTAATTAGGTAGGTCCACATGACAATGCAAACTGACCCAAATTCCATTAAAATTTGTCACCCTCACCCTAAAAGCAGTAACATTCAACATAACAATAGGTAAAGGGTAAAGGGACCCCTGACCATCAGGTCCAGTCGTGTGCGACTCTGGGGTTGCGTGCTCATCTCGCTCTATAGGCCGAGGGAGCCGGCGTTTGTCCGAAGACAGTCTCCGGGTCATGTGGCCAGCATGACAAAGCCGCTTCTGGCGAACCAGAGCAGCGCACGGAAACACCGTTTACCTTCCCGCCGGAGCGGTACCTATTTATCTACTTGCACTTTGATGTGCTTTCGAACTGCTAGGTTGGCAGGAGCTGGGACCGAGCAACGGGAGCTCTCCCCGTCGCAGGGATTCGAACCGCTGACCTTCTGATCAGCAAGCCTGTGGTTTAACCCACAGCGCCACCTGGTCATCAATTATTAAAACAACCTTTAAAGGTACAATGTCAGTAGATCCACAATGAAGGTGCCATGCAGAACTCCGGAAGGAGGGGGTCCCATATACAGGTGACCCCAAAAGAAAAGGCCCTCTCTCATGTCGCTCCATAATAGGCTACTTTCATCAATGGCACAATGAAAAGAGCCTCTTCGGCACATCTCATGGTCTGGACCGGCTAATATAAAGGAAGGCGGTCCCTCACGTTTTGGGGTCTCAAACTGAGCATGCCTTTACCAACCCCTTGAATTGGGTTTGGCAGGCTATAGGCTGGCTGTGCAGCAGAAATCAGTGTTCTATGATTTCAGATATCCAGAGGTCACATTCTGCACTAGCTGCACCTTCCAGACAGTGTTAGAAACTCAGGTATATAAGCTAGGTGCCAAATGGCTCCTTAAACCGGGGTTGCAGTCGCCAAAACAGAATGTCTCGTTGCCATCCTGGGGCCAGAAGGCTTGAAAGTTGTATTTTTTCAATGCGACTTTCTGGTTCCTGAAATTTGTTCCAATTGTGCAAATAAAATATAACAGATACCGGTAGTATTCTAAATGACGTGTTGCTAGTGTGTGAAAACAGGCAAGATCCCAGGATCCCCAGGCGTGCACCTCCAGATGGTGGAGATGTCAGAAGAGAAGAAGAAGAGTTTGGATTTGATATCCTGCTTTATCACTAACCGAAGGAGTCTCAAAGCGGCTCACATTCTCCTTTCCCTTCCTCCCCCACAACAAACGCTCTGTGAGGTGAGTGGGGCTGAGAGACTTCAGAGAAGTGGGACTAGCCCAAGGCCACCCAGCAGCTGCATGTGGAGGAGCGGAGACGCAAACTCGGTTCACCAGATTACAAGTCTACCGCTGTTAACCACTACACCACACTGACACCACCCGAGCGTCTTCACTTGGTCGTAAGTGGCCAATAGCCAGGTGAAAAATGTGCCTGGCAAATTTCGAACGCTGCTTCCAGACCAACTATAAAGGGAGACCTACACATGGTTGCCAGAGCACAGATTACAGTGGCAAGGCCATAGCTGATAGGCAGCTCTGTCTGCAGATAGGAACTTCTTGACACCGATGGGTGGGACCCTGCACCTAGAGAGATTGGGACCCTACCCTCTAGAACAGGACAGACAGCAGTCTGGTGCCCCCCAGAATTTGGCACCCCGGTGGCCCACACCCCTTGCACCCCTGGGTAAAGATGGCCCTGAGCGCAATGCTCAGTTGGGAGTTCAACACCCCCTGGAGAGCCACAGGTTCCCCATCTGTCCACAAAACCATGTTTTGGCGTTACTTGTGAATGTGGTCATTGTGCAAGCGGATCAGGACAAACGCTCAACCCACAGCTCATCTGGAGGAGACATCTGTTAGAAAATGGGTGGACAGCCCTCTGCTCCTGCTTACGGATTCAGCCTTGCAAATGTCAGCCTCCTGCTCCCACGTGGCTTAGCGATGTTCGGCGCTAAGGGTAACCATAGCAATTTCTCCGCACAAATAAATTCCTCTTTCCAAAGGCTCTCCTCTTCTCTTATTTTCCTTTCTCTCACCCCAGGCTGGCATGGGTAGATTTGAATATCAAGGAAGGGCGCTTCGTTTGCAGACCCTCTCTGGGCACAAACACAAGCGACCGCACACATTAACTTGTAGAGTTACGTCTGCAAAGATTTGGGGTTGAAAGGGTTGTTTGCAAGTTCAGCCAGTCCCCTTCTAAACCACTCTGCAATCTCATCTCACCGTTTGTCAAGAGAGGAGGCTAAGAGGAGTGTTAATCCCAGCTAATTCTCTGGGGTCATGAAGGAAACATGAGGCTGGCTTGAATTTTTCTTTTTCTTTTTTGCTAAGTGTGGGAGTGCAGGGATTCTGTAAGGTTCTTAATTAAAGAGGGGCATCATGGCTCAAAAAGAAAATTCTCCGCCTCTGCCCCAGAGCCTCCTCAAATCTGTTCCGGAGGGTTGGGGGCAAACCCAGAAGGGATTAAGAGAGCCTCTGAGCAAGCAGAAATACTTGCACTGATGGGACAAATTACTTGGTGCTACAATGGACACAAGGGACGTGGGTGGCGCTGTGGTCTAAACCACAGAGCCTAGCGCTTGCTGATCAGAAGGTTGGCGGTTCGAATCCCCGCGACGGGGTGAGCTCCCGTTGCTCGGTCCCTGCTCCTGCCCACCTAGCAGTTCGAAAGCACGTCAAAGTGCAAGTAGATAAATAGGTACCGCTCCAGCAGGAAGGTAAATGGCATTTCAAGGCGCTGCTCTGGTTTTGCAAGAAGCGGCTTAGTCATGCTGGCCACATGACCCAGAAAAACTGTCTGCGGACAAACGCCGGCTCCCTTGGCCTATAGAGCAAGATGAGTGCGCAACCCAGAGTCGTCCGCGACTGGACCTAACGGTCAGGGGTACCTTTACCTTACAATGGACACAACACTTAAGATCCTTGATCTAGGGTCATGTTTTCATTGCGGTGGCAAACGCCTGCCTGGGCTGTACCACTTCAGACTGTGCATGTGTGAAGAATGGGGTGGGGGCTACTTCCAAGGCCCCCAAACCAAACGCTCCCCGGAAATGCCAAAAAAACTTATTATCGGGGAGAAGGGTTCTAGCTGGCACTTCCTTCCCTCGGAGAACCTGCTTTCTTATCTGCGGAGATGATGTATTTATTGCCAAGAAATCTCTACCTGCACTCTGACCCGACGCAGCAGCGAGAGAAGCAGGCCCAGGTTTGTCCGTAAACACACGCCCGGCATTTTCCCTCTTGTTTTGGAGACCTCCGGAGCCTGAAACCAATCCGGACCACCCCTGCAACGCTCCCCCGCCAAAGCAAGCCATTCATCTTGGTTTTAAATTCAGCCCATCACTTGGAGTAAGGATCGGACAAAGAAACAGCAATCAAGCGATTTCCATGCAAGGCAGGTAATTACGGAATCTGTTAAATTACAGTGATTAGATGCCGCTCCAGAGGAGCACAAAGAACATTCCAAGTAACTTTTCGGAGGAGGGAAAGCTGGCGGGGGGGGGGGAGTTTTAATTAAAACAGCTGCACGCCTCTTGCAATTGATTTGATCCATTCCATCCCGCCCTCCCACCCCATTCCTTGCAATCCACCAACTCCTTTTAAAAAAAATAAAAAAAATAATTTAATTTAATTTAATTTTTTTTTTTTTTGCAAAAAGCAAGCAGGTTAACAAGAGACAAAAGGCAGAGGAGGGAGCATAAGTGGATCAAGGAGAGCCTTGGGAAATCCTCGCACAATAGGTCTGAATATGGCATTAAATGGTTCATTTGGTGGAAAGTGATTAAACGGGAGAGATTTGCCTTTCTTATGGAAATGGGAGCCTCTGTGCTGTTGGACCTATGCTAATGATCTGAAACACACACAGAGAAAAAGGAGGGCAGTGTTCAAATGCTATATAATACACTACTTTGCCGCCGGGGCTTCCAGAGGTCATTTGCATGAATACAGTCACGCAGAAAGGGTTCAAGCCCGCCAATAGATTCGGGGAGAAGGATGGCTTGGGCAGGAATCATTCGCGCTGGAGTCAAAAGTTCACGGGCACAGAAAATCGGTATCTGGTAGGTACATTGGTCCAAAACCAACAATGCGGATCCTGCCTCCCTTTTTCTTTTTGCCGCGATAGTGCGGAAACAAAAGAGGGGTTTCTCTTCGTATTATTTGCCGAAAAGCTATACTGCAAGGCTAATTTAAACTGGGGCGGTGGGGGGGTGGGGAGCGAAGTTGCAACCACTTGGAGGAAGCAGACAAGAGCGCTTAAAAATAAATAAGTAAAAGTTCCAGCACTTAAAACCATATAAATCCTCCAGAATCCCAATTTATGTTTCACAACGTAAGCTAGTTAGGCTCCCGGTTATAACTCTCACATCACAATAGCGGAAACTTTCTTGGATTTTTTTTTGCCACGCGGCTCTTTTGTCTTCTTTTCTCCCCCCGACATAAATGGTGCCAGCAGAGTTATCCCCTCGGATTACGAAAGGAAGGGGCCCGACTAGTGAGAAACATCAGTGGGAAAGGTTTCAAAAGGGGAGATCTTCGACTTCCTGTGCGGTGCTGCAAATTCCGCTTCCTAATTCTCGAGATTTGGTGGGTGGCTGCTGTTTAAGCCTTCATCACCTTCGCATCCTAAACTAACGCTCGGCTTGTGCGTTCCTGTTAAGAAGAAAAAGAAAAACCCCACAGGAGTGGGGAAGGGAAGCAGGCAGTTTTTTCAAGTCTAATTGCTACGAATTTCAAGAATCAGTTCAGGCTTACAGAAGTTAAAAGGTTTGCTTGTTTGTTTGTTTTGGAAGGGAGGATATCACTGGTAAAACTGAAACTGGCATATTTTCATTCAGCCTAAGGCAGCCCCCCCCCCCCCAGCTATCAGTGTGGTGTAGTGGTTTAGAGCGGTAGACTCATAGTCTGGTGAACCGGGTTCGCGTCTCCGCTCCTCCACATGCAGCTATCAAATCCAAACTCTTCTTCTTCTTCTTCAGCCAGTCTCCGCTCTTTATTCATGCTCTTTATTTCAGTTCATGGTGAGTGAGTGCTTTCCCAAAAACCTCTGGCTACACCAGTGTGGTGTGGTGTAGTGGTTAAGAGTGGTAGACTCGTAATCTGGTGAACTGGGTTCGAGTCTCCGCTCCTCCACATGCAGCTACAGGGTGACCTTGGGCTAATCACACTTCTTTGAAGTCTCTCAGCCCCCCTCACCTCACAGAGTGTTTGTTGTGGGGGAGGAAGGGAGAGGAGAATGTGAGCCGCTTTGAGACTCCTTCGGGTAGTGATAAAGTGGGGTATCAAATCCAAACTGTTTCTTCTTCTTCTTCTTCATCATCATCATCATCAAGCATTGCTGCCTCTTACCAAGAGCAAGAACGACAAAAAGTGCAGGGCGGGTGCAGAAACAGAGCCAATCCGGCCCTCCTGCCATTGTCCCTGTACCCAGGTCCTGCCTATCCAAGAGGCCGGGGGAAGCAGCTGCCTTGGGTGGCTCAAGCCCCCACAAGGTGCCATCTACGCGGGCACCGTGCCATCCCCACCAACTCTTCTAGAGAAGTGCAAAATATGCCTGGTGAATTTCACTCTCTGGTTGTGTGCCTGGCTTCCTGAGGCATGAGGAGCTCAGTGTGGTGATAGAGGCGAAACTGGAAGTCTCCCCTGTCGCCCACATCACTGCTGGAGATGTGATGCCAGCATAGGTGCCAATTCCAGCGAGATAGAACTGTAGAGTTGGAAAGGGACCCTGCAGATTCTCTAGTCCAGCTCCCTGCAGTGCAGGAATACACAAGTTAATTTTGTGTCCAGGGCGGCTGTCTACCAGCTCCATCTGGTACACAGGCTGAGACCCTACCTGCCCGCAGACTGTCTCACCAGAGTGGTGCATGCTCTAGTTATTTCCTGCTTGGACTACTGCAATGCGCTCTACGTGGGGCTACCGTCTTTCCCCCTTTTTAAGACACCGTCTTATAATTGTTTCCCCTCAAAAAAACACAGGGTGGCTTATTTTCGGGGATGTCTTATTTTTTTATTACATCAGTATGGTACGGTAGGGGCAGGGCAGGCGGGGCAGAACTCCGCAAGAGGCGCGTTTACCCCGTGCCTCTCGCTGGTTCGCTGGCTCCCTGCGCACGGGGAACAGGTGGGGCAGGAAGAGGCGTCTTCCCCCCCTGCGCGCCTCTCCCTGTGCGCTAAGCAGGTGGGGCAGAACTCCGCAAGAGGCGCGTCCCCCCCCGTGCCTCTCACTGCTTCGCTGGCTCCCTGCGCACGCAGGAGGGGCTGAGGAGGCGACGGGAACAATGGCGGCACCATGGCTTACTTTTGGGGTACGTCTTACTTCTCACAAAGGTAAAAAAAACCTGCCATGGCTTACTTTATGACTACGTATTAAAAAAGGGGAAACAGGGTACCTTTGAAGGTGACCCGGAAACTGCAATTAATCCAGAATGCGGCAGCTAGACGGGTGACTGGGAGTGGCCGCCGGGACCACATAACACTGGTCCTGAGAGATCTACATTGGCTCCCAGTATGTTTCCGGGCACAGTTCAAGGTGCTGGTGCTGACCTTTAAAGCCCTAAACGGCCTCGGTCCTGTATACCTGAAGGAGCGTCTCCACTCTCTTCGTTCAGCCCGGACACTGAGGTCCAGCTCCGAGGGCCTTCTGGTGGTTCCCTCATTGTGAGAGGTGAGGTTACAGGGAACCAGACAGAGGGCCTTCTCGGTAGTGGCACCCACCCTGTGGAACACCCTTCCATCAGATGTCAAGGAAATAAGCAGCTATCCTATTTTTAAGAGACAGCTGAAGGCAGCCCTGTTTAGGGAAGTTTTTAATATTTAATGCTGTATTGTTTTAACATTCGATTGGGAGCCGCCCAGAGTGGCTGGGGAAACTCAGCCAGATGGGTGGGGTACAAATAAATTATTATTCTGATTATTATTATTATTATTATCAGGGGAAACAAAGGCTAAGGAGTAAAGCCTACATAAATCCTTCAGAGTTGAGTTCCTGAGACGGTTGGACGGTGTCTTGTTGGCTTCTTCTGGCAACTCCTGCAGCCAAGCTGGTGCCAAATATATTGCTCTGCTTTCCTTTGGACCACATCAGTGAAGCCAAGAAGGGAGTCTTGTCATCTGGGCAGCCCAGGACCTCCACAGCCCAGGCCTGCGCCCCAGAGAGGTAACTTTAGTGCTGTTAACGCAGCAAATGCAACACAAATCACAGCAGTTACGAGTTGCCGGTCTCTGCAGCCGCAGCAGGCACTGTGATTCTCCAGTGGCCAGACTTCACCCCTAGAGGTGCACTCCATTGCGTTGCAAGACAGACTGATGCCAAGGAAGGAGTGGTGGATTTATTCCAGTCT